>NW_024121222.1:9538361-9557787 GCF_016745375.1 Pimephales promelas
AAATGAACGTAAATAAATAATTGATTGAATTCATGTGTTAGATTAGATCAGCGAATTAGCAAATTGTGTTACTTTAATAAGGATGAATCTATATTGAATTAATACAGTGTTTTTTTACATTTGATTACTTTATTCAAACTCTGCAGTATTTCTTACCTACTTGGAAAAACACGAAAGAAGCACTGTTTATTTCAATTGTATCTAATATTTATAATATATATCGTATATATTATTTTATTATATTGTATTTATTTGGGATACTGCTTGGAATTTGTTATTTGATCACTGACTGTATACAAGTTTACATGGGTCAAGAACAATGAAAACAACCATTTTTATTTTGATAAATTCTACAAATTATGTTTTTTATAAATAACAAAAAAATCCTGCATCCTATGTGCCCCACATCTTACATTAATCATGTGTTTTTATGTCTTGCAAACTAAACATTGTTTTATAATTTGTGTTCATTTAAAGTAACATTTTCAAACTGGCTGACATAAGGTTTTGTGAAGTAGCATTTATATTGAGTTTATATTAATGTGTCAGAGTGACAATCTGACAAAGGATATTTTACATTTATTTATAAACTTTTATTTGTCTGTTTATCAATGTTACTGACAAAAAAAGTAACATTTAATTAAAATGCCAATTTTTCTATTCAAAAATAATGCTGCAAAAATTATGAAAGTACTGAACAAAAAAAGAGGATCACCTTTCTGTGGTCCAGGTTTCTTCATGATCCAGCTTTTCCCAACCTCTCTGCGAAACATAAACACAAAACTTAGATTTTAAAGCTGTTTTCTTACATTAATGTCTGTTGTGTTTGGTTCAATGTGGCATGTCTGTCTGTCTGTCTGTCTGTCTGTCTCCCAGGCATTGAATTGTTGTCCTGGTCAGCTGTCACTGGTCTCTCATTCTCGAAATGCTGAACACTGCCAATCAGCTATATCCAGAAAATGGACAATAACATGGATATGGATACGACAACTAGCTAAAAGGAAATTTGTCTTACACAGACTCATTGACCTCTTCAACATGTTTCTTTCCGGACTGACGCAAAGGGTCGTTGAGTCAGACGCTTAACAACCAGCAGCAATGACCTAAAAGGTCAATGTGAAATAGACAAAAGCGACATTGAAGATTGAACCCTTCATATTCAAATGAATAATAACATAATAACAACAACACGATAATAATACTATAAACGATAACATCCCGTTAAACCATCGGTTTTTTTAACATTCAAAACAATTTTCAATCAATTCTACTAAACGTTAAGTTATTCTGCTCGCGCGCGTGTGATAATGTCTGTGTTCATACATCGCTCCATCATGTCTAAATGCAGATTAGATCAATAAAAACTAACTGTATGCGTACAGATACCTCAAAAGATGGCTCCTTGTCTCCCAGTTTTCCAGTTCTCTGTTCAAATGCAGAGCGCCTTTGAGCGCCAAACAACAGTCCCTCCCTCTCCATAAATGACAGCGCGCAGCAGTGGCAGGGATTTGATTCATCCCAAAATGATTCGAGTCTTTTGAATCAGTTCATTAAAAAGATTCATTCGTGCAACGAAAGGAATGAGAGGAGAAAATATGGGATAGATCATGAATCGTTCATTTAAAAGATTTGTTCACGAACCAAGCACCACTAGCCTCGTTTCACTGGGACGTTACACTCCTCCAGCTCGACAACTCGAACAAAAGCTTATTCTGTATTTTTTAAAATCTTACCAAGCTCTCTAGGGATGATTTATGTGCATTGAACGCTATAACAATAGACTTTTAAGAACACAGCATACAAAACACCACACTCAACAAATATGATGCTATGTTACGTAGCATCATGCATATTATATTGCACATTTCTTCATGCTATTCTGACCTCGATCCTAGGAAACTAACAGTAAAATATACTTATTTGGGTCTTTGTTTTTGTAAGGCAACACCTGCAATGAATATACAACAAGCATTAGCTAAATGCTAACCTAGCAACTCTCTTGAGTCACTTTTTGTGTTTTCCCTTTACATTTTCCGAATCTAAAGTTATAAAGTGGTGTAATAACTGCTACGCAATTATTACGGACGGTAGGAAGGGGACTGTTTACCTTGCGCGGAAAGGTTTTTGTGTGAGGGTTAGTGTTTATCCGCCATGTTTTTAGTGCGCGTGTAGTCTTGTGTGTGTCAGTGGCAGCGCGTGGAGAGGGGAGGGGCTGCACGCGACTGCACTAGACGATTAGACTCGTATCAAAATGGGTCAAGAAGGCAATGTTAGTTATCCATAATGTGTATGTATGTTCACCAAAATGTTTGGGGGAAAAAAACTTATCACGTGTCATAATTTTACATTAAAAAACTTACTCTTCATTTGTTTCACATTTTCATTTAATATTTAACATGTTTATGTATTTACAATTCAGTGATTGTACTTTTATTTATTGCAACGTTCCAAATTTCTGTTTCTCAGAAGCGGAAGTCGTCATAGTTGGGTAAACTTTTATTGCGGTTATTGAGAGAATACATTAAATATAATTTTGTGTTCCCATTTGCTCAAATAGCAAAAGAAAAACTCCACAATAGAGTCTCAATTTTCAAAAAAGAAAAGAGAGAGAGAGAGAGAGATTGATAAGGCAGTCAGAAGAGAGAAAGAGAGAAAAGGCCTCTAAGTGCCATTTGAAATTTTGTTCTAGAATGACCATTTTTATCAAGCTTGTGTATTTAAGTTCAGTAATTTCACTTAAATGACAATTAATAGGTAATCTTCATTGCCATTTAAGTGAAATTACTGAACTTAAATATACAAGCTTGATAAAAAATGTTAATTTTAGAAGAAAATTTCAAATGGCACTTAGGCTTTTGCATCTGAACTCTTTATATATTTTTATAAGTAATCAATAGAAATTATATATGTATTCTATTAGTAAAAACGTGTTTTGTAATAGAAGACTTAAAAAACAAAACACAGTTTCAAAACAAACAGGCAAATCGTCATTGAGCAAGCAGCGGCTGAACTTAGGCGAGGTCGCACAGCTGTGGACTGACACGAGGAGGGCGGGACGCAGAATGAGGGCGCGTCTAAAGATCCTCCCCAGAGTCTTACCTGAAAAAAACTGCAGGAATACTTGTACGCCATAGTAAAGGCATGTCGAGGACGCGACCACAGGATGTTTTTCATTATTAGCTAGGCACTGCTTTCGAGATTCACCATGTATACGACTGAACGCAGGCGCATGAGCCTGCGCGAGACCAAGAGAAAGGATCCCGTCCGAGTTTCAGCTGGAAGTTTATGGCAGGATCCTTTGGCTCTCGAAATAGGCGGCGGATGTAAAGGCATAACTTCCCCGCGGAGTCGAACCAGGGCTTTAAACGTGGCGTATATCGCCGTTGGGGACGGGTCTTTGCCTCAAACTGAGGAGAATCTTTCATACACATGTCTTGCAGAAGCCTGCGAAGACGCGCACGCCGTGCTGAAGAGCGTTTCTTTTGAGCGCATTGCGTTGGGAACGACTGAAATCCTAGACAGTTTTTACAACGCAGGCAAGTTGTGGCACGCACATAACCGGGATTTTCAGGAGTATTTCCAAAGTGCACGTGTGAGCTGTTGTTTTTAACTCTGTGTTTTAGATGTTGTCGTGGTGGAGATGAACAACTCTATCTGCCAGCCGTCTCTGTTTTATCACCTGGGTGTCAGAGAGAGTTTTAGTATGACCAATAATGTCATCCTGTACTGTAACAAACAAGAGGAACATCTTCAAGTTGTGAAGGTGAGACCCACTCTACACACAAAAGCACTTCCTTTGTAAAGTGGAAGGTTATTTTCGAAAGTCAGTTTGAATACACTTTTTATTCCATTGAATATTTCTGTATTTTTGTAAGCCAGTTTAGACTCTGAAACAGTTCGACCTTTTAGTTTAATCTTCATTAAATAGTTGACTTAATGTATGCTGTTTGTATTGTGCACACTTATTTACCAACAGATATTCCAAAATATTATGATATTGATGGTAGAATTCACTATATTTAGTGTAATTTAGTTTTTTTTTTTATTTCCCCAAAACCACTGGTATTTAAAACAACAAGCATTTGTATAATTGGACCTTTTCTCTGAACCTCAGAGAACCTTACTGATCATCCTTTTTGACAACAAGTCCAGATCCTATATAGTGATGTATTTGTTTGGTCTCCCTCCCTCTTTTTTTCTAGGAACAATGTGGAAGCTACACTTTTATCCCCTACATGGTGTCACCGCAGGGTAAAGTATTTGCCTGTGATGCCACACTGATGAGAGGAATCAAAGATTTCCTTCATTCCAGCTTTAAATTTGAATCCCTGCTGACCCCGTTGGTGGATCGACTGGTCAAGTTGCTGGAAGGTGTTCACATTAATTCAAGGTAGGAAAGTAATTATGTGCATTTTCTTTTTCCTGGATGCCTAAATGTTACTTTTATAGTGTCTGAATAAGATCTTGAGAAAACATTCTTGCCTTGTAGCGAATACCTCCACGAGGCAATCCGCAGGGAGATCCGTCTGGCTCGAGAGCACTTTTCCGGAGCGGCCCTGAGTCAGGAGCTGGGCCGGATCCAGAAGCGGCTGGACTCGGTGGAGCTTCTGAGTCCAGACGTTGTTATGAGCCTCCTGCTGTCTTACAGAGACATCCCCGTGAGTTAATAGTCACATGTGTATTACGCTAAGCTTTCAGTTACAAACTGACATAGGTATTTGCATCATACTCTTTCCCTATACAGTAATGTGTATTTCTTCTATATTTGCGGTTGAATGCATGATTGTGTCAGCAATTCTTTGTGGGAATGTTTTGATTGTTGCTGTGATACTCACCTGAATCTGTTTAATTATTAATGAGATTTAGAAAAGAGATCTCACCGGCTTTGACGTAGTAAATTATTGCTCTCTGTTCTTTAAGAGTGCCATGCTACATACGCTTTTAATTTTATTCTACGAAAAAAAAAAAATCTTTTTTTTCTACCCAGAGGAACAAGCAATAATATTTCCAAAGTGCCAGACAAATGTGTAAATAATTTATTGAAACTGAACTCTCTTTCTCCATGTGATTCAAGGACTACGACTCCATCATAAATCTGTTGGAGACTTTGAATAATTTGCCCATGTGCATGGTGATATCACATCAGAACATTAAGTTTCAGTATATTTTTGCATTGAACAGGTGAGCTTTGTTTTTGTTTTTTTGACAATAGATTACACAAAATTATCAATTTATTCCCTACAAAACATTTTGGAATGTATTTAAAGGAGGAATCACCCTGGTGATCGTGACAAGGCTTTAAAGCTGATTTTACCCATTGTGGAGTCAGGGAACACCGTGGCCTCAGACGTGTACTGCCTGTGCGGGCGCATCTACAAGGACATGTTCCTGAGCTCAGGCTTCAAAGACACATACAGCAGAGATCGAGCATGTTACTGGTGAGTCCTGGCCTTTATACTCTCGATCGACAGAGCATCACAACACTGTTGACCGTTAAATCTGTTTCACACATTCATATGTAAAATGTGCTGTGGTAAGAGAACATCTGATATTAAATAATACAAATATAAGTTAATGTAAGTCCAGTGGTCTGCACATCATTCCAATGTATTGTTCAGAATTTTTGTCCTGCTTTACTTAAAAAAATATGTAAACAACTTTTAAAACAAGAAAAGATGCATTAATTGAGAAACTAAATAGCATGAGATAAGACTTTTTGTCAGAGAGGAAAAAAAAAATATATTACATTATATGTATTACAAATGTCATTATTACATTACCATACATAAATACATACAAACGCAGATATATATATATATATATATATATATATATATATACACACACACACACACGTCCTGTCTATGTCCTGTTTTTAAGGAATATTTTTCTATCCATTAGCAGTGGATTTTAATAATACAAGAAAAATACACTTCAACATTTTTTTTCTTGTTTTAAGCATAAAAGAAAATTATGATGATGAAAACTGTGTTAATTTAAATTGTATATTCCCTGGGAAAAAATAATATCTAATACAATTTTGTATTTTTTTTTACTAAAAATGGGATAGAATTAATATTTGTATTTATTTATGTGGCTAAAACAGTGATCCAATCATGAATCATTAAACAGTGCTCCAATCAGTTATGTTCAGGTATTTGTGTTAATGTTGATTTCTCTAATATTCATTGTAGTAATGATGTCTTATGTTTCTACCTCTGTTTGTCCTGCAGGTACGGCAAGGCCTTTGAGATTGAACCCTCTTTGCATTCTGGAATCAATAATGTTGTGCTCCTGATGGCTGCTGGGCATGAATTCGACACCTCTATTGAACTGCGGAAAATCGGTGTGTTTGTGTGTCCTTTATTTAGCTTCACTGCTCTGGTTGCGTGCACTTTAAACTGTGAGATGGGTCATGGTTCTGTCTTCATATCATGTAGTGCTTTGTTGGCTTTTGCATGGTATTTTCTCTTTAGCAGGGCGATGTATAGAAACTGATACTTAGTGGCCTAATTTTATGATCCAAATGCTTCAGGCTTTGAACATGAATGCAGGATAACACAAAGTATGAGTATATAGAATGTGAGAAAATAACAGTTTAAACAGGTGTTGCCTTATTTTCACACTTTTGAAGTGCTGCCCTGTCTCATGCTTTTCATATAGCCCAGAATGAGTTTTGGTTTGTGGTGTTCCTTGTGCTTGTTGTGCAGGTGTCACACTCAGTAGCCTGCTGGGCAGGAAGGGCTGTCTTGAGAAGATGCAGGACTACTGGGATGTTGGTTTTTATCTTGGGGCTGGAATCTTGGCCAACGAGCACAAGAAAGTCATAGAAGCTTCAGAGAAACTCTACAGGATCAAAGCGCCAATGTGGTGAGCCAAGGAAATGATTAATTATCTATGTGTAGTTTGATTTGGTAGTAAGTTTTATTTTTCTGTCAGTTTTTAAAAATTGAAGTACTTCAAGTTTGAATTAGACACGGTCATGAATAATTCCATTATCGTGTTGAAGTAATCACACTAAATTAACATTTACAACCCTGAATAAGACATGTTTAATTTACTGCAAGGTGATTTCTCCTTCAATCAGGTATGTTGCATCCATTATGGAGACGTATATACTATACAAGCAATTTGCCAAACCCAAAGACGTGAATCATCCTAAACAGGAAACTGTGGACTTTTGGATGGAGTTGATGGTGCAGGCGTGCAAACCTACAGTTTCCACAGCACGCTGCCCGGTAAGACCACTTTTTTTTTTCTCCTCAACAGTAGGACAGGACAACCTCAAAGCCCCAATTTACTCACAGCTGCGAAGTTCGAAATACGTGGCCAGTGGTAATACTGCTACCAAGCATCCAACGCCACCCACGCTGCTGAGAGCAGCAGTTGGATGAATGTGTGAACATGTGCTGTCTGTGCAAAGAAACTTCATCTTGGCCTGATTTAGTTTCGAAATGACATCACACCTGTTCGTTCTTCGATTTGAAGTGTATTGGGACCTTTATCCCCTACTGCCAAAAATCAGCCTGCTTTACTTAAAGGGACACTTCACCCATTTGGATTAAGCATTGTATCTTTAGAAACCCAGTCATATTTTTGAATGGTCATGGTTTATTCCCTTATTTTCCCCTGAGATGGGAGAAATAAGGATTTAAGTGTTTTACTTCCTGCTTATTATGACGTAAAGATCGTCATTTTGCATCATAATAAGCAAGAAGTCACATTTCATTAAAATGTCTAGAGACTACAAACTTAGCTATAGATATGGAAGAAGAGGATTTTAAAATTCTGCTGCTCGAATCCGATGTTTGTGGCTATCTTTACGAGCCACAATATAATCAAAAACTCTTTTACATTTCAACTACATATATGATCCAATTTCAATAAAGATGTTGAAATGGGTAAAATGCTCCTTTAAAGGAAAGGCCAAAAAGGTGGAGAATATAAGCAGACCCAAAATATCTTGTCTTTTTTTAGGTTCTGATTCTGGAACCCACTAAAGTCTTCCAACCCAGTATAATAAGCGTAAGTGAGGAAGATGACAGCCGTACGGTGCAGCTGAGACACGTCACTCCACTCGAGGTAAACTCTTGGCGCTTTTCACACGTGGCATTGAGGAGTAGCCTAATTGTGCAGGGTGCAGTTACATTGTATTGTGTTGTCACGTAGTTGAGTTTCCATCTTATTGAATAATTTATGTGAAAGATAGGCATCATTTAACATGACAGAAGATGGTGTGAATTTGAGCTGCTTTATGCAGTTAAATTCAACCTTTGTATACATGTATGTGGGAGTGTAATGTGCTTGGTTTGACTTTCCCAGAAAGGTCTTCATGAGTGGACTTTCCCAGCATCTGCTATTCGTGGAGTAAGGTACTGTGCGCGCTTATGGGAATACTGTACTTTCCACTTTTTTTTCTGTTTTCCTTTTCCAAGCTTGTAGCAGCTTATGGTCCCACTAGGGCTGTTCTGTTTTGGCCACAGGCCATCGATTTTTCTCTGAATAGGTCTTTTTTTAAACTTCCATGTTGCATGGCCTACTTGATGCCTGTTATCCTCTTTCCAGCTTTTTAAGCTACAGGTCAATGTCTCTTTCAGTTCTTTTTCTTACTGGTTTTGTTCCTATTTCCAGCCCTTAGGACAGTGGACATCTTGTTTAGAGCTCAGGTTGCAAAACAAATGATAATGGATGTTGATAATTAAGGTCAGATTGACCCATATTTAAAAAATCATTTTAGTTATGGATACAGTCTCCTAGTGGGATCTCTATTCCTGTTTAGTATTTCCAAACAGATTCTAACAGGAATTATATTTGATTATATTTGGATTATAGGATTATATTTGTCATTAAATTGTTTGAGTTGCAAAGAGCTGTTTTATTGCCTGTGGAGACTTTTTAATGTTTCATTTTATAACACATTACACACTTTAACCTAAAACTTTGAATTTTGAAGCTGTTTTTTTTTTGCTACAAGACTATAGTAGTTGTCAGATTCATGTCGTTGTAATTTTAACTTTTTAAGCATTAAATGTCTCATTCATGTAATAGAACAAAATAACTTTGCACAACATACTTTAATTTTAAAAACATTCTAAGTATTATAAACTCCCAAGGGAGCGCATGCAGTTTTTGGAGTACAAACTGAACTGCTCTGTTTGGATCAATTTCAAAAGAGCTTGTCCCAGTATCTTTGATGTTTTATTTTTCTGGCATGTTGGATTGGATTGAAAATCTCTTGTTATTCCCCTCGTACAGCATCTCCAAGTTCGACGAACGGAGCTGCTTCCTGTATGTCCTGTACAATTCAGATGACTTCCAGTTGTACTTTCCCAGCGATCTTCATTGTAAAGGGTGAGATCCACCAGCTGACGTGTTGCTCAAACATGCTTCCAACTAGGCCATCATGAGGAAAGAGCTCTAATGTCATAAGTGTTTTTGGCAGAGAATGAACTCCTAAAATAATAGGTTATGTAAAATAATTTAATATGTACTGTTAAATTCATACTTGCTCCAGGCTCTATTCACTGAGCCTTTAAAATGCATGCCATATTTACTTACCCCTCTGTTGTACCATGTTCAGGAAGTCACATTTGACCTTATCTTAAGTTATTCTGATTATTCCAGTGAAAACATTACGAAATGACTAAATGATCAAGTGAATGTGCATGTTTGAACATCACAAGGAAATGAGTCACAATTAAAGATTTTTTTTTACCATTGAACAAATACTCAAACCCTATAATTTGTGTGTTGCTTTTCAGGTTCTGTGATTTGGTGAGCTCTCTATTGCATCAAACAGAAAGTCCCGTGGAAGATTCCAGTCAGATCAGGGAAGGGGAAGGAGTTTTAGAGGTGAGATAAATCCCCATGAATTCTCTATAACCTCTCATTGTTTGTTCAGGCCCAGTAATCGTGTTCAGCATGAGTGAAAATGTGCACTTGGTTCATTAAGCAGCTATTTCTACCTTATCCTTGATGCAAAAGTCTTAAAAATGACTTTCACTGATGCAGACTAATGTTTTAAGATAAAATAGGTTTATATTTTTTTGTGTAGAATAACCTGAGATGTTTTTTTTTTTAAGGTTGGTTTAGGTTATACACTTCTGTTGGCTTGGACTCTGCCTGTCAGCATCTGTAGTTTTAATTCCTTGAACAGATGTCTTCACTTGGCTTTAATGTTTTTGTTTTTTATGAACAGTTTAATCATCATGAAAGAGTTGAGTTGAGATTTGTGGCCAAATGGTTCTCTTCATTGTGTATCATTCCAAATGCAGCTTCCCGTTGCATACTGGGAATATGGTACCACTACGGGCAGTACCATAGTGCAATGGTGTTGTGTCAGCCTGTTGGCTTCCTCTTCAGCTATCTTTAGTATTGAGTAGACTCCACATTTAAGCATACTTCCTTACTGCCTGTTTAGTGCTTGTTGAATTTAGCAGTTAGGTGTGAAAAAATGTAATGCTGCTTCTTTCCATGCATTGGGAATAGCGTTCTTTTAAATGTCAAATGCTTCACAGAACAGCTCATCTCAAAATGCTTCAAAAGCTCATAACATTTTTTGAAAGTAGTCTCTTATGCTCAACAAGACTGCTTTTTGTTTGATCAAAATTACAGTAAAACAGTAACATTGTGAAATATTATTATAATTTAAAATGTTTTCTATTTTAATATATTTTAACAATTGAATTTTCAGCACCTATTACGTCAGTCCTCAGTATTTCATGATCCTTCAGATATCATTTTAATATCTGATTTAGAGCTCAATAAACATTTCTTATTATTATCAATGTTGATATTTTATTTATGAAATCAATATTATACATTTTTGTGAAAACTGATACATTTCTAAGGCTTTTTTTATTAATATAAACTTCAAAAGAACAGCATTTTTTACATTTATAAATGTCTTTACTGTCACTTTTGATCAGTTAATGCTTCCTTGCTAAATAAAAATGTTCATTTCCTTAAAAAATAATTATAGTAACTTTTAATGAGTAATCCATATTAGTGATAAATCTATATTTGTATGTATGCATCACTGGTCTTCACCCATTGGGTGCAGTTGGTCTATATGACTCCATTATGGTACTATTTCTCTTTCAGTACATCTATGAGATAAATGAGAATAAAGACAAGGTGGTGCTGGGGAAAGGAACCTATGGAGTGGTGTACGCTGGACGGGACCTCAGCAATCATGTGCGCATCGCAATCAAAGAGATCCCTGAGAAAGACAGCACGTATGAACATGTTTTTCAATTGCGTTAATGTTTATTGGTTAAATGCCTACGTTTGATCTTGATGTATGTCACTTAACAACATAGTAAAACATACGTTTATAACATACTTTTACGAACATGTTTTTCAATTGCGTTGATGTTTATTGGTTAAATTCCTACATTTGATCTTGATGTATGTCACTTAACAACATAGTAAAACATACTTTCATAACGCCTAAAACCTGCCCACTTTTGGCATATATAATGAATTACTATATGATATTAATAATAACATATATTAAATTATGCATTCTTCTTATTATTAATATATTAATTATTGGAACATTTTATTAATTAATTGATTGGGGAAAAAATGTATTAGCTTGTTTATAGTTTCAGCCACTTAACTGTGTATTAAGTACATTGTTGATCTGCTTCTGCAAAAATCCAGCACTTGTTTGTTGACCTCTGACCATGTTCAAAAGTCCCCATGGCCCAGTGATGTTTGTCCTCAGAACTAAAGCTTGTTTAAACTGTCCTCACATAGACCATTTGCAGATGTAGACCTTTCCATGTGATCCAAGATTTGACCAAATATGCCTATAAAACCCTTATGATTGTGGTCAGAACTGCATAGCTTACGGGACAGCATCTCTGGCCCAATTTGAGACATTCTCGCACTGTACTCCCTCTTTTAATGCACTTTAGACATTGCACATAACACACACACAAAAAAAAAGAAAAATATAGAAAAGATAGGGACTGAAGAGATGTGGGGGAAGGTTGTCTTATATTATATTATATTATATTATATTATTATATTATATTATTATATTATCATATTTTGTACAGGATTGACAATGGCAATTGTTACATAGGAGGAAGGATGGAAATAAAAATCTACAAAAACAATATGGGCAGTATGGTGGTAGTGGGGAGTGATGGTAATGACAATGGTAATAAATAATAAATGGTTACTTTGTGTACACACGCATACACATACCCACGCTCATACACGCTCACTTACACACTTAGATCAAACACTTAATCACTCTTGCCACTGCTGGAATTATGGATTTACAAGATTGCTCACTACTGCACTATGTTGGTTTGTTTGTATGTATGTCTGACTGTTAAATAAAAAAAAAGAAAAAAAAAAAAAAAAAAAGAACTGCATAGCTTAGATCATCATAATATTTACTTTTTGTCTTCCATCTTGGTCTTTCTTGTCTTTCTCGTTCTGGCTCTTAGCTATTCTCAGCCGCTCCATGAGGAGATTGCCCTACACAAGAGGCTGAAGCACAGGAATATTGTTCAGTATTTGGGATCAGTCAGTGAGGATGGCTTCATCAAGATCTTCATGGAGGAGGTTCCGGGAGGTGTGGCGTACTTTGCTCATTGTTCTCTGACGTTAACTTTTAAGTGTTCCTCTTTGATGACATAGGGATGTTGATTTTGGCCAAGTCTGTTGAGAAGTCCTTGGTTCTTAGCATGGGTGTGTTGTGTGTAATGTTGGTATGTAAGAAGATCTATAGGTGGGAGTGTAATGGTAATGTGCTTTACTCAAACAGCTCAGACCAGTTTTGAGAATTCATCTCAAGAGTTATTTATGGGATGGTGACGTATAACACGTATTAAAATGTGTGGTCCTACACCCCCTTTATGATGAGCATTTTGAATAAATATATACAATATATTTATAATTAACTTATATATACTTGTATAATACAACTTTTATATAAGTATACAAAGCTGTACACTTATACAAAGCTGAATTTGATAAGAAATCATTCTAATATACTGCTCAGGAAATCTTTCCTAATATTGGCAGTTTTTAAGATCAATAGAACAGCATTTAATTATGTATTTACTGGCCCATTTTGATCAGTTCAATGCATCTGAGCTAAAATTGTTGAAAATAGAGCATTGAATGAAATCAATATAAAGTGCAAAGATTACAATTTTATTGACTTTTCCTATGTGTATATGTGTATATGGATATATACAGTCTGTTATCTTAAACTGTGTGATTACACATTTCCTGAATACTAACCGTCATGTATTCACTTGTTTTTTTCTTCCATTAAAGGAAGTTTGTCCTCCCTCTTAAGATCAAAGTGGGGGCCACTTAAAGATAATGAGGCAACCATTGTTTTCTACACCAAGCAGATTCTGGAAGGGCTCAAATATCTCCATGATAATCAGATTGTCCATAGAGACATTAAGGTATGAATATATCTCAGTGCTGCCAATGCTTTAAAGTTTAAAGCTATCTGTTCATCAACATGATTTCGGCTGCATTCTTTTTATTATCACCCGTCATACTTTACATTACACACTTTTTATCTCACCAGGGTGATAATGTTTTGATAAATACGTACAGCGGTGTACTAAAGATATCAGATTTTGGCACCTCTAAGAGACTAGCAGGAATCAACCCATGCACAGAGACGTTCACAGGTGAGTCTCCTACTGCATACTTGCATGCTTCTCAGGTTACATTATGTAATCTTGTGTGTTTGCTTTTTAAACTCCTCCTGATTTATTTGGCCACAGGCACTCTGCAGTACATGGCTCCAGAGATCATCGACCAAGGTCCTCGCGGCTACGGAAAACCAGCTGATATCTGGTCTCTGGGTTGTACCATCATAGAAATGGCCACTGGGAAACCACCTTTTTATGAGCTGGGAAGCCCTCAGGCGGCCATGTTTAAGGTGCTACACGTTTTTGAACAGGAATCTAAATGTTATATAACCATGTTAAGTCAACTGTGAAGTTTATTTACATTCCAGTCTCACATTCCCAATTGACTTCATGCTTCATTGCATATATATTAGATTCTCTAAGGCCAGAAAAAAGCCTCTATGCATGTACATATATGCATGATGAACAGATGGTTTATACTCATTTCTTGTATAGCACCCCTTGTGGCAAAGACTGATGTTGTAAGACTGGCTGTGTTACGATGGTGTGAAGAGTGTGTTTTGGGCCTAAATGTGAATTTCTCCTTCAAAACAGTTAACTGAGTAATTGTCCTACTGCAGGTGGGCATGTTTAAGATTCACCCCACAGTGCCAGAGTGCATGTCAGAGCAAGCTAAAGGCTTCATCGTCTGCTGCTTTGAACCCAACCCAGACAACAGAGCCACAGCTTCAGAGCTCCTGAAGAACAGCTTTCTGAAGGGCAGTCCCAGGAAGAGGTTAAAGCCTCAGTCCGACAACTCTCTGAAAGAACCTGCCGGTGAGCATGTAGAATCGTGTCCATAAATTCTTGATCTTTAAGACTTTAAAACCAACAACTTTAAATGGATGTTTCTTCAAATTTGGGCCCTTTTTGCTGTGTGCACTTTTATAAAACTCACTTTTTTTTATTTGTTCACTAATGTTTATACATGCAACAAATGAGAAATGTGTATTTATTTATTGTTTGTTTGCTTGTTTATTCTTATTTATTTTATCATTATCAATTTATATATATATATATATATATATATATAATTGATTTTTATTTTTTATTTTAATTGATTAATTAAACTCAAAAATATTTTTTTATTTACACAATTATTTATTTATTTTATAATTAAATTATTTTTATATCTTTTTTTTTTTCTTTTTTTACTAAAGTGTCATTTACACCATTGACCACTAATATGAAAAACATTCAAAAAAATGGAGGCATGATAAAAGTTCCCAAGACAGTTGAATCATGATCTTTATATAATAAACAGATAAAGGTTGAAATATTTTATTTTTAATCTAAATTAACCCCTGGGACATAAAAGTGCCCAAAGTTGCAGAAACACCCAATTATGAATAGTGACTTGTAATTTGATAGCAAGTTAATAATTGGATATTTGAGTTTATTTGGACATTATATTTTAGGAGACTTTCACAGGAGCATGTCTGTACCCATTGCAATTCGTGTGGAGAACACGGATGTTAAACACAATGAATTGTCCAGCTCGTTTGATCTGAGAAGGACCACTCCTGCCTTCAAAGGAAATGACATGGCTGAAAGTCCTCCCAGCTCCAGTGGCTCTTTAACGTGAGTCTATGCATCAGATCCCAGATTCTGGGAATTATATGCTGAAATCATGTGAAACATACTTCCAGCTCTTGAAATGACTTATTGGCCTTTGTTCCATGCATTTGCTGTTGATAGACTGCCAGATGATCCTCTAGGAGACATGACCACAAGTCCAGCTTGTTCTGGAGAGAATCTAGGTTTGTTCATGCTGAGAAAAGACAGCGAACGGAGGGATACGCTACATAGGATCCTTACTGACTACATCAGCCTTGTAGTTCAAAACATTCAGGAGACACTGCCACAGGTACATTCCCACACTACTGTGTCACCTGAGATGCTTGATGTGGAATTCTGTCACACCACCAGTGCCCTTTCTCAAATGCCTTTTCTCGAATGCCTGAATGATTGACACTTGCTGTTTTTTTCCCCCATCTCGCAGGTGGAGCAGCCGTGCATTACCTCAGATCACATCAGCAAACTGATTTGCTGCCTCCGAGAAAACATCCGCTCTCCAGACAAAAGGCACCTGAATAACAGCCTCCTGACTTTACGCTCCAGTCTGCTGAACTCCTCTGTGCCTCTCAGCAGCCTGCAGACGGTGCTCTTTAGCTTCCAGGATGCAGTATGTTCTTTGCTTTCAAATTGCTTTAATCTCAATTAAACCAGAATCAAACTAAAGCTAAGGGTTTAATTATTGACATTGGAAAATATTATTATTTCTATCGTTCATACTCGGGGTTGTATGCATGCATACATACATGTATGTATAAAAAAAATCGTATTCTTCATCAGATGTGACTTATGTTTATAGGTCAAGAAGGTTCTAAAGAAAGAGAAGATAAAACCTCACTGGATGTTTGCTTTGGACAACTTGTTGAGGCAGGCTGTACAAGATACTATCACGGTTCTGCTACCAGGTATGTAAAGGACACCATTTCAAACGCAACAGTGGCCCCACAGGCTACTATTGCATCTCTAAATCTTCTGTTATGGGCACACATTCTTTGCAATCCATCAAAATCCCTTTTCCAGAGCTCAAGCTTCAGCTACAGTCATCTTTTGAAAATGAGGAGAGTTCTCAAGAAACCGAGCAACCCACAGAGGCCGATTCTAAACCGATTGTCACTCCCCTCGCAAAGGACATAGAGGAATCGTGTATCCTCTCTCAGAATTCTGAAGAGGGTCATACCAAATGTAAAAATCTCCACAGTGACATCATCTCCAGTCACTCTTCACTCGCAAAGGAGCTATCAGAACTTCGCTTGGAGTCTATGAGGTATCCAAAACCTTTTCTCTCTGTTGCCCTCCAAACTTTTAAAAAGTGTTTAATGGATACAATTATGTACCACATGCATGATATGTACCAAACTAAAACCATAACAAAAAATGTTGTTACTTGAAGTAAAATAAACTTTAACTGAAATAAATTGTTTAAAAAGATTTTATTTCAGCTTGTTGCCAAGGCATCATTTATCTTTTTACATTTTATGAACCAAAATAACTAAAACTGAAAAAAGCTATACACACATATGATGTGTGTATATATATAAAAAATGTAATCCTTTAAAAGTTTACTAATAAGAATGATGAAATTACAAAAATTGTAACTAAAATTAAATCAGAAAAAAATTCTAATTCCAAATATTAGATTTCTATTTCAAATAAATGCCATTCTTTTGAACTTTTTACTTAGCAAAGAATCAAGATGGTTTCCTCAAATATATTAAGCAGACAATTTTCAACAATGTTTGTAAATGTTAGAAAATGTTTCTTGAGCACAAAAACAGCATATTATAATGTTTGTGTGCGTGCGTGTGTCTATATATATATATATATATATAGTGCAGTGATGGTGGTGATTCATGTCACAACAGAATGACCTTTATTTATTTTTCAAATTAGCCACAAGAGGGCAGTGAATGAGAACAGTTATGCAATGAATTAACCACACTGATTTGTTGCTGTTGGGAATTGTTCACACTATGTTTCAGGTTGTTGATTCAGCTGAATGAAAAGGAGAAAGAATTTCAGGAACTTCTGAAGAACTCCATTCATACCAAACAAAGGCACATCAACACCCTGGAGATCAGAGCTGCGGCTATAGGTTGCTCACGTTTTTTGAACACAGTATTTACCACTAAACAATTGTTTGTGAATTGCTTCTTTCGTATGAGAGAATGTTGTCGCCTGAGGCAGTCAAAAGGTGTGGCCATGGAGCAATGTCACATTTATTCACGTCTACTCAACATGCCACTACTTGTCTTTAGTTTTAGGAGTTTTTGATACTCCTAAAGAATACGCCCTGTAATCACTTAAACCTGTTACCCAATTTCAACCAACCAAGTTTATGGCTTACCCTCTGGGCTTGCATTTTCACCAGATGTACTTCTATAGCAATAATCCCTGGAATTTTCTGGAAGTGTTTTAGAAACAGTGACTTTTTTTTTTTTTGTAATGACCAGTTTTGCAGTAATAGTATAGTACTGTAACATCACTGTACAAAAGTGCAAATACGAGTTTATACAGCCAACGTTTGTTATGTTTATACTTTCCAACAGATAATAAACCATCCCATATTGCTCACAATTCTGCTGTGGTGCGATGGTTAAGAGGTGTTCCAGTCGATGAGAAAACCATAGAAATAGTGAGTTGAAATATAGAAAAATATATTCCCTTTGATTGCTAATTCATATTTATAGATTTCAGATATTCTAGATTCATATATTATTTAGAAGGTAATAGTGATTGCTTGTTGTTTGTTTTCTTTAAGCTTGTTTTTCATGAGTTCACATTGGACAGTCTCCTCCACCTCACGTGCAGAGATGATCTGCAGTACTGTGGCATCAAGTAAGTCCTTTCGACATCAATACCAAAAAGGAAAAAATGTGGCAAGGTGTAGGAGAGACATATAGTTAAATGTTATATTTGATTAAAAAAGTCATATGTTGTAAAGGAGTACCATTTTTCTCTAAGATGCAGTACACTAAGATTTAGAAGTCTTTTATGCTCACCAAGGCTCCATTTGTATAATCAGAAATACAGAAAAACCTTAATGTTGTGAAATGATTACATTTTAAAATGTGATTGCAAACCTGAATCTACAGCATCATTACTGCAATTTTCAGTGTCGCATGATCCTTCATAAATCATTATAATTATCAATGTCAATATCAATGTTAAAAACAGTTGTGCTGCTTAATATTTTTGTGAAAGCAGAGATACACTTTTTTTCAAGATTCTTTGATTAATTGATTCAAAGTGTCTTGACTGTCACTTTTGATCAATTTAATGCATCCTTGCTGAATAAGTCTATTTTTTTCAAGAAATGAATACTTTAATCTAAACATTTAAACAGTGTGTTGAAGTAAATCTGTGTTTGTGCATTTGTTTTTCAGAGGTGGGATGCTGTGTCGCTTGTGGGCTGCCATCTCCAAGCAGAGGAAGTCTCATCTCAGTCCAGTCAGAGAGGACAGTGAAGATACCATTCTCTGACTGACATGAGTAACTCTCTCTTGTCCAGCTTTTAGATACTATGAGCTCAGTGAGTTTGCGGTGTATAGAGTCTGTGCATGTTGCGCACTGTTACTTCGTCTGTGCCTGACACTAAGAGGAAAGAAAATAATTGTATAGAAAATATACACTACTGTTCAAGGGTTTGGGGGCGTGAGAGCTTTTAATGTTTTAAAGGAAGGCCCTTATGCTCATCCAGGCTGCATTTTTATGAGAAAATACAGACAAAACAGAATATTGTGAAATATTATTACAATTTAAAATACTTTACAATATCAGCATCATTACTCCAGTCTTCAGTGTCATATAACATGATCCTCAGAAACCATTGTAATATGCTAATTTGGTGCTCAAGAAACATTTCTTATTATTATCATCAATGGGAAAAACAGTTGTGCTGCTTATTTTTGTGGAAATTGTGACTTTTATTTTCAAACTTCAAAAGAGCAGCATTTATTTTAGATAGAAATATTTTATAACATAAATGTCTTAACTGTCACTTCATCAATTTAATGTGTGCTAAAAAATCTTAACCCTAAACTTTTGAATGGCGATACTGTATGAAATGATCTAACAGGTCTCTGATCTAACCTGTTATAAAGAAAATCAATATATTTTTGTTCTTTTAAAATCTCAATAATGTGTGAAATATTTCTGCTAACAATTTCTTGCTG
>NW_024121222.1:9558287-9658341 GCF_016745375.1 Pimephales promelas
GTAATGACAGTTTTGCAGTAATAGTATAGTACTGTAACATCACTGTACAAAAGTGCAAATACGAGTTTATACAGCCAACGTTTGTTATGTTTATACTTTCCAACAGATAATAAACCTTCATCCCATATTGCTCACAATTCTGCTGTGGTGCGCTGGTTAAGAGGTGTTCCAGTCGATGAGAAAACCATAGAAATAGTGAGTGGAAATATAGAAAAATATATTCCCTTTGATTGCTAATTCATATTTATAAATTTCAGATATTCTAGATTCATATATTATTTAGAAGGTAATAGTGATTGCTTGTTGTTTGTTTTCTTTAAGCTTGTTTTTCATGAGTTCACATTGGACAGTCTCCTCCACCTCGCGTGCAGAGATGATCTGCAGTACTGTGGCATCAAGTAAGTCCTTTCGACATCAATACCAAAAAAGGAAAAAATGTGGCAAGGTGTAGGAGAGACATATAGTTAAATGTTATTTTGATTAAAAAGTCATATGTTGTAAAGGAGTACCATTTTTCTCTAAGATGCAGTACACTAAGATTTAGAAGTCTTTTATGCTCACCAAGGCTCCATTTGTATAATCAGAAATACAGAAAAACCTTAATGTTGTGAAATGATTACATTTTAAAATGTGATTGCAAACCTGAATCTACAGCATCATTACTGCAATTTTCAGTGTCACATGATCCTTCATAAATCATTCTAATTATCAATGTCAATGTTAAAAACAGTTGTGCTGCTTAATATTTTTGTGAAAGCAGAGATGCACTTTTTTTCAAGATTCTTTGATTAATTGATTCAAAGTGTCTTGACTGTCACTTTTGATCAATTTAATGCATCCTTGCTGAATAAGTCTATTTTTTTTCAAGAAATGAATACTTTAATCTAAACCTTTAAACAGTGTTGAAGTAAATCTGTGTTTGTGCATTTGTTTTTCAGAGGTGGGATGCTGTGTCGCTTGTGGGCTGCCATCTCCAAGCAGAGGAAGTCTCATCTTAGTCCAGTCAGAGAGGACAGTGAAGATACCATTCTCTGACAGACATGAGTAACTCTCTCTTGTCCAGCTTTTAGATACTATGAGCTCAGTGAGTTTGCGGTGTATAGAGTCTGTGCATGTTGCGCACTGTTACTTCGTCTGTGCCTGACACTAAGAGGAAAGAAAATAATTGTATAGAAAATATACACTACTGTTCAAGGGTTTGGGGGCGTGAGAGCTTTTAATGTTTTAAAGGAAGGCCCTTATGCTCATCCAGGCTGCATTTTTATGAGAAAATACAGACAAAACAGAAATATTGTGAAATATTATTACAATTTAAAATACTTTACAATATCAGCATCATTACTCCAGTCTTCAGTGTCATATAACATGATCCTCAGAAACCATTGTAATATGCTAATTTGGTGCTCAAGAAACATTTCTTATTATTATCATCAATGGGAAAAACAGTTGTGCTGCTTATTTTTGTGGAAATTGTGACTTTTATTTTCAAACTTCAAAAGAGCAGCATTTATTTTAGATAGAAATATTTTATAACATAAATGTCTTAACTGTCACTTCATCAATTTAATGTGTGCTAAAAAATCTTAACCCTAAACTTTCGAATGGCGATACTGTATAAAATGATCTAACAGGTCTCTGATCTAACCTGTTATAAAGAAAATCTATACATTTTTGTTCTTTTAAAATCTCAATAATGTGTGAAATATTTCTGCTAACAATTTCTTGCTGACACTCATATGTGAATGTGCAGGGCATTGAATATATTATGTATATATGAATATGGGTACCAAAATGCTGTATTTGTATTTATGAATTGTGTTCTTATACTAAATATTATTTATATTAACTATGCTTACAGAAGATAACGATACTGACAGCAAATCTAGACAAAAATTAAACTTCAATTTAGCAATTTATCTTAGAAGTAAAGTTTTTTATTTGTAATTTTATTTTATAATGCACAAGTGAAGGGAAACTAACTGATCCAAATAGCTTTCTTGTTCAACAAATATATTTTTAAAAGTACAACTATTGCAAAAAGGCTTCAATTCATTCGAGATAATAAAAGCTACATGGAAAAATGAGTGACACATTTTTTTTAACTTGATGAAAAGTGTTAAAGCAATGATCTTGTCATCAGTGACAATACAGTATGCAAACCGAAGCACACAGTGAATGACTGACACTTGCTAAACGTCTGAGTCAGCGTATTAGCAATTCACTTTGTTCTTGGTGCATTTTTAATGAAGCCAGTTTTTTTATAGATGATCTAGCTTCTTTTAAAACACTACAGTTTTGCTTGCATCCACGTGCTTATGGCTGAATGTGTGAGGTCGGTTTCATTTCCCAAAATATGTTGTATTAATTGCACATTGTAGCATTTTAAGTACATTATAGGCTGTTGCAGAGGTGGAGTATTTGAATACTTTTTGAACATATCAATATGTCATTTTATGAGCCTACAGTCCTAAACATCCTTGTACACAAGCAGCAGAAACATCATTTTTTCAGTGAGAAATTTCGCTGTCATTATTCACATTCCTCAGAAATGTGGCTCAACGCTTCCTGGCAATACAAAGTGTGTGTCTAGCGTATGTGTGTGAAGGTGGGTGGTTCACAGTCCTCTTTGGGAGAAGTGATGCCATGCACTGAAGCTGATCTAACAATTCCAGCTGTGCTTCCTTATGTTTCTGTTGATGTTGCCTTGGTAACAGCAATTACATCATCCTCTGACCCTTGCCTCCAGGTTGAAGATCACATTGTTTTTCCACAGGGAAGATTTCTCTTATGTGGCTGTGATCCACTTTTTTTGTTTTTGCTGTAATCAAGCAAGAACATGAAGGGCCTAAACACCCAGTTCATAAAAAGGATATGAGCTAATCAATGGCCTCAGCAGTCATTCATCAGCTTGTAGCTTTAATGAGGCATACTGCTTTTTTCAGTAAAAGGCTGGAATACACTAGACAACTTTTAAGTCTGAAGAGATTTTGAAACTCTAGGCATATTGACTTTGTAATAGGTTTTAGATTAAATCTGATCACAAAAGAACAATGTTCTCACCAAAATATGCAAGAAATTGTCTATTTATGGAGCTTTTTGCCTGCTGGATGTGTGCAGTTTTTCTAATTCTTCCAGATTAAAACTGGGAACTAAATGACTGATGATCACACACTGCCAGAACTTCGTTCCGAACATAAACTCATGCTGAAACATTGCTAGCAGATGCATGACAAATGAAAACAATGTGTGATCTAAAACTGTTTGATATTCTCTGACTGGATGGAACCATACATTTACATGACAACGATGTACTGTTGCACTCCCCGATTTTCTGTGGAATCTTCAACTCCGACTGCCCAAAATCTGCAGACTGGCTCTTGACTTTCAGCAACGTTACCAATTTACTCATCCAGCGTAACGGTCATGTTCCGATCTGTTTGGCTATCCTGTGTTCCCTGTCCATATTGCTATGGTTACTCATTGAGTTTCACACCTGTTCCTTGTTTCGTTCCAGAGAAACGTGGGCGCCGTCATCTTTAGAATATTGTCTTTGAACTTCCGGTTTTGCGGTCGCTCTATGGCATCGCTGTCGAGGAGTAGCCTAATAAGCTGGTGAAGTGGATTTACTTATTGTAGAGTTAACAAAAGTTATCATGAGCATTGTAATGTTTATCATAAGCATTGTAAAGCAGATGTCTTAACAAATGTCGAACGGGAATTTTTTTACGAGCAGTTCATTCATCTATGCAAGATCGCTGTGAAAATACAGACCGGAAGTCAAAAGACAACGAGCGAGCGCAGCATTGAAATGGGGCGGGGCTATCCACAAGTTTCCGAGGGGCGCTCCTGTAAAAAATAAAGTGGGTGAAACTTCCTGTGAGGCGGCGGAAGTAGCATTCCAATGGTATTTTGTGTGTTAGTTAGCGAAGAGGCTAGCTGTTTTTCGGAGAATTATTTTACTATTTAAAGACGCAAATCTTTATGAGAGATGTCGTTACGGAGCTCAGGGACAACATGTGCTGTTCGCGGTTGTATGTATAACCGGACTAAACTAGTTCAGTGGCTTAAACGTGATTGTTTTGAACATAAGCTGAAAACGAAATCAGAGTGTTCCTGCCAACGACTGTAGTTTCCATCACCTCCCAAAAGACGACGAATCTTCCTGTGTACATTTGTTTAAATTCTTAATATTCTATAAACTTTTATCAGCATATGTTTGGCTGTTCTCTACTGATGTTGCACCTAAACTCAGGATCAAAGCCTGTGTTGACAGAATACCAAATGTGCCAGTTAATGTATTCAAGTAGCACATTCATTTATAATTTTGAATAAACTCCAAAGCACAATGACTAAGTGTGTATTTTTTATTTTAATTGTTTGTCAGCTCGCACAACTGTCTGTCACCATGCCTTGATGAGTATTGATTATTAATAATGTTATAATACTCCCAATCAACTACTGCGGAGGGTAAGATACTGTTATTTCACCCTTTTGAATTTCGTTGAGGTTGTGTTCCCACATCGTTAGCTAGTTTGGATCGCTATAACTTGAATGACTGTCAACTGTTGAATGAACGAGTGTCAAGCATGTCAAATCGTGCTTTGTTTACTTCCAACCGGAAGTCGCGCCCACTTTTGACGCAAGGCCTCATGGGGCGTAGGAAACTTGTGGATAAGGTCTACATAAGCCCTCAATATGTCTGTTTTTTGTTTACCATTGTTTGAGTTATCGTTATATTAAATGTGTAGTTATTTGATAATTTCTCATTGTTCATTTCTTGTATCCCATTTATCTTTTGTCTTGCTCTTTTTGTGGATCCCCTTTTTTGTTATTAGACCATTATCTGTTATTTTATTTAAATCCCATTGCAGTAAACAACGCTAGTCCAGTTTCGCTGTGCTGGTCACTTTTTTATTGAGTAGATGTCAATTGCTTTTTAACGACTTGACAAGAGTAATGGCCATCAGTGCATAGCTTGCCCTTGAAATCTGGTTGTAGTCCAGGACTCTATGGAGCTTTGCAGCAGGTGGAGCAGATGTCACTGTGCTTTGGCCAGGTTGTGAAACTAACTGAATATGTTTTGCTTTTCCTGACCATATACAGTATTTCTTCATCCTTCCTGTCATATTTTTTCTATGTATGTTATTGAGCTCATTCCTTTTACTGCCCCTTTATCACTCTCATTGTGAAGGCTTGGCATGCAATCCATCAAATATGAAATAAATAACAGGGAATTCTGTTCAGGGATTGGACTTTTGGACAACTTAAAAAAAAGTTATCTTAAGAACTGTTATTGAAAGGTTTAGGGAACCCAAAACAGTTCCTCTATGGTCTTAGCTAAATAAAAACCTCTTGGAACCTTTATTTTCAAGAGTGCACATCCAACATCAGATCCAGGAAGTTTTGAATATGCTTGCAACTCACTAAGTAAGTATTAAACAGGTTACTGGATCCACAGCTGTAGCCTATTTATTGTATCTGCATTGCAAAAGCTCCACTTTAGGTGGCTACAACTACATTCTTTTTGATAAACGTTTTTATTCACAATGTATAATAGGCTATATTTCAACAGCGAAGGACATCTTAAAGAGTAATTTAAGCTTTTAAACTGACCCAGTAGGGTCACAGTAGGTCATTCACCCACTCTGTCCCTTTTTCATTCTCTCTTTTTCTTCCTGGTAAGTACAATGTTTGTCATGGTAATGAAAGGGTCTAAGGGCGTATCTTTGGATGGTGGAGCACGGGATGGGGGTTACATGAAGGTGTAGAAGAGCAAAAAAGGGGGGGGTTCAATTCATGGCTTTGGAAATGGGTCTGGAGGTGAGGTGTGGGGGATGAACATCTTTTACTGTTAATTCTAAAATATGGACAGTTTAGAATGTACAGGATAACCAATATATTATGGTAAATAAATTTAAACATTTGCTAAAGATCTGAGGGTTTAATGCATGTAAAATACTAAATCAAATTTAAAAAAAATACATGTTTTAATCATTTAATCAGTAATCTGACAGACAAATCAATCAAATAACAGAATATCCGAATTACATTATAGAATTCGATTAATCATTTATGATAGGTGAAGATGTTTGAGAGGTATATAAAATTTATGGACTTGTTTATTCAATAACAATGATATGAATTACAATAATTATTCAATATTTTCTTAAAAAAAAACATGCTTCTTGGAACCTTCTGCCCCATTCTACTAATTTTAGTAAATTAAGTGGCCTGATTGGACAGTTTGTCAGTGCAGCCTGAAAAAATAATCACAATGGACTTTTGTTTCCAATCTCACTCCAACAATTAAGATCAAATCTGCTAAAACCATAATAAACTAAAAACTAATCTAATGTTGCCCCAATCATATAACAAACACTGTAGGAGTGTAAATAATGTCACTCAAAGAAACAGTAATTAAACTGTATTTCAGATGAAAAAAAAAAGTGCCTTTGTAGAATAGAATTGGTATAGACTTTCTTGGTTGACTTGAATTTCTAAATGTCTAAAAGCAAATAATAGCAGCATATGTTTCACTTTGCAAAATTATATTTATGTTGGCTTACCGTAGTATTTCACCCAACAGGTTATAGACATTTTGTGAGGCACATTTATGAAAACCTAATTATCAGTATAATTGAAAAACTAACTGTTAGGAACAACTTGTGGTTGTCTTTGCCCACATTTTACCAAAAAAAAAAAAAAAAAAAAAATTCCCCAACCTTATTTATATTGTCAAAACACAATCAAATTATGTGTTGTTTAATATTGGTTTACATTGCCTCACTTACAATATCTTATGTCATGCAACATTAAACCACAACTGTAGTTGACTTAATACAATTTTTTCAGACAAATTACGCTGACTGCTTGAGTTCTTATTGGTACGCATTATGATCTCTAATAAAAAAAAGAGTATCTGATTTATTTTAAACCACATTGTTTTATTTATGATATGTTAACCCCATCCTCTTGAACTCTAGAAGGCAGGACAGTTTGGCAGAAACAATGTTTCAAACAATGAACAGATGAGACTGCCCAGACATCTTCTCTGTCTAACATTGTTCTAAAGTTGGCTGTTCCTCACAAAAAACAAAAACAAGAACACAAATACTGAAGGTCTATCTGGGTGCATTCTGGGCATTCCTGTTATTGTGATTTTATTAAGGGGCCACTAATGACCCTGCGCCATGCAGAGATGCTGACCCTTGGGTTCTTTAGGACAATAGACAAGTTTCTTGAGACTGACACTGTTGAACCTGAGCCTCACCGAGAATATAAAACGGTTTTAGGCCCGGTGTTAAGAATGGTAAAGCAATGGAACAAACTGCTAGATGTCAAATAGCAATCAAACTGAATTGTGTTGTGCAAACAAAATACGTTTAGATATTTGAAAGTAATCTAAAAGGCATTTATAAGGCATGCCGACAAATTTGCATTGTAGACATTTGGATTTTCTTGTGAATGCAGCCTTTCTTGAGAAATTTCTCGTTCCAAAATTTCTCTTGTTTTATATATATATATATATATGAAGAGTTCAGATGCAAAAGCCTCTAAATGCCATTTGAAATTTTCTTCTTTAACGATGATTTTTATCAAACTTGTATATTTAAGTTCAGTAATTTCACTTAAATAGCAATTAATAGGTAATTATCATTGCCATTTAAGTGAAATCACTGAACTTAAATATACCAGCTTGATAAAAATCATCATTAAAGAAGAAAATTTCAAATGGCACTTAGAGGCTTTTGCATCTGAACTCTTCATATATATCTTGACAATTAGAATAGTTAAACCAGACTTGTTTCTTACTCAGAACCCGTGGTTGGATGTCCCTCACGATCCAGCCTCTATTCAGCAATCAAATTCAACAAAGCCATCAGAAAATATTGCAATGTGTTTAAGTTTGTGTACACCCACAAAGACATCAATATGCGTGTTCACATCTTTGGTCGTTCACACAATGCCTTTTTTTTGTGAATGGCATAAAGTTATTTTTTTTTATATATATATAATGAAATGCTGTTTACAGTGACATTATACAGTAAGTGTAATCACAAAATTTGTCCTCAATAAAACAAATCTGCACTATTGTGCTTTGTCAAACCTCATTTTTTGAGTCTTTCCATTAGTGTCATGCTTAAACAGTGCAAGTGAAGAACATGGGGTTATTGAATAGAGGGATTTGTGAATGCATTAGCAGATTTGCAGCTAATTTTAGTATCTTTTCATTTGAGCTCATTTTAATATTTACATAAAGCTTTGCAGGAAAAGTTTACATACTGTATCTGGTCATACTGTAATTATTAGTATCACGTATGATCTAGAAATGATCATATGGTTTCCATACTAGAACATGGTTGTTCACCATTAGATAGATAGATGGATAGATGGATAGATGGATAGATAGATAGATAGATAGATAGATAGATAGATAGATAGATAGATAGATACCCCCCCAATTACTGTTTAGATAGATAGATAGATAGATAGATAGATAGATAGATAGATAGATAGATAGATAGATAGATAGATAGATAGATAGATAGATAGATAGATAGATAGATAGATAGATAGATAGATAGATAGATAGATACCCCCCAATCACTGTTTCCAGTTGCAGTGACAGGTGGCTCTTGGGGGTTTGTGTTAACAGAGGCCAACAGCTGCACAAAGGAGTCCCACTGGTCTTTTCGGGGGACGGGATGTCCCCTCTCAAGCGTGCCATTTGCACCCCCCAATCTCACTCCAACACCAACCCCCTCTCCCCTGAATAGCGTCCACTCTTATCCTCTCTTGAGCAGACGCCAGCTGGGCTCTACAGGTGGCTAGCAGCTTCGTAATTCATATGGATTCAGCAAAACATATTTCCCCCCTGTTATCACTGTTTTGTCCCTCGGAATATTAGATTATGTTGAACTGAAAAGAACACACAATGATGGAAAAGAGAAGCTTGTTTCAATTCAATATAATTGTGACAAACTTGAAGTTGTGCAATTGAAGTTGTGCAATTTGCTATTTTGCTTTATGTTAGCTATAATCCAAGCACCAATAATAACTTATAATAAACACCATCAAGTCAACCTTATGACCTGCTGGTCATTTTATCATCTGCTTTGAGTCTTATTTGGGCATAAGCAACTTTGTAGGCCAAAGTAGCATTAGGTGGAGTAAAGTTCTCCTAGAGAGCATTTAATTGGATAAAATAAGTGAGTGCTCCATGAATCATCAATATTTTTGGCAGTTGCCTGGGAGAGAAAGACTGCACATTTCAAATGTATAGGCTAGATGTGGTGACCCCCCAGTGGCTATATGACCAGAAAACTTAACACCCATGGACAAAAATCCTCAAAACATTTTTTATGGGTGTTAATGGCAAAAGTGTGTCATGAAGATTCTACTTTTTAAACACGTTTTTTTTTTTTTTTTTTTTTTTTTTTGGAGGAGGGTTAGTCTCAGACACTGATATGTGATATGGGCTCATAGAGCGAAAACACCTATCTAAATACTAGTAGTCATGGCATCATTCTATGATGAAATTATTGGTTCAGTCCATTGAGTCACACTAGGCAGTTTGAACATTTTGGAGACGCAGGCAGACGAAACCTTTTGACATGAAACAGGTTGGACAGGTAAAATAGGTAACAGTATTAAAAATGTGCGAGCTTGTAAACGTAAAAAAAACACAACATTATTTATATCTTGCTTGTTCTAATTTGATTTAATATTTCAAAATCGTATTAACAAACCATCGCGAGTAATTAGGGATTACTTTAATTCTACATCCACCCCTAAGTATAATGTGGTACATTCCACACTGGAGGCCGAGTTGGGACGGTCTTCAGCTCTCACAATGAGCCGCATGCCATCACCTTCAGAGCGGCAGAGGGAGCACACAGGCGTCCGCTGTGTGTTAAAAAGTTTATTGAATCTCACCGCTCCATGAGGCCGTGACAAATGTACGGTTTTATGACTGGACTTTAACACGGGCTCTACGCGCGTCCATCGTATCCACAATATTATACAAATCCACTCCAGTTTATTGTTTTGGGGATTTTTTTATTCGCTGAGCAGAAACAGAGATCGGTTTCGTGTGCCTGTGGAAATCCGGCGATTGAAGAAAGTTTCTCCCTGTCTCACGGAAGGAATTAATACATTTTAGATAGAGAAATCCACATGATTTATCGAAAAACATGGAATTCAACCATCTTGACTCACAACCGGGGATAAATCAGTTGACACCACCAGGAACTCGTAAGTCGGCGTTTATGTTTAATCTGTATTTCTCCTCGAGATGCATGGGACTGCTGCCTTGCTTTTACCTTCCACCGATAATATCCGTTTAAAAGATAGCCTTGGAACAATACGAAAACTGCTAGGTAAGCGTTGACCTCAGATGCAATTACACATTTCAAAGTTTATTACAATGAAATAATAATAACTATGAATACTGCAATTCTCACAGAGATAGCACACGTAAGTTACGTCTCAAATATGTATTTTAAAGAGCGGTTCATCTGGAAAGCATCCGCAGTGTAACATTACAAACATCTAAAAAAAAATAATTTCTACATAGGCTACATTCTAAATAAGACATCTTAAAAACATTTTCTAAATGTTAAACACCGGACAGGAAATGTCTTAAAGAAGCATTGCAGAGTTGTTCTACACTGGTAACATATTATTATTATTATTTTACATTTACTATATGTCTTAAATGCGTTTATTAAAAAATAGACAGATAATTATTTATATAAAAACATTGTATTTTATTTAATACTTTTCAGCTTACTATAATTTCTTTTTTTTATCCAATGCATGACGTTTTTATGGTGGCAAATGTGACGTTTTACAGTGATGAGATATTCACGCAGGAAATTGACAATCTATGGCGGATTGGACAACGAATCGGATATCTGACATTCTCAAAGTTTTTCACACAACACTATTTATGAGCTATGCTGTTATTATCTGCGGGTGTCATGGATTATTTTGACGATTGATTATTGAGCACCGGCTTCTTTCTGTGACGTCACTCATGAGTTCTTTAACGTGAGGATTTCCAGTTGATCACAATGATAGATTCGTCATCAAACACTTCAAAAGCTGCTGATCATTTACATGTGATTTCTAATAAATCCGTCGACTAAGTCATCCAACCACTGACGCCATAGCTACCAAATAAATAGAAGTTAGAACCACAGTGATTTTGGATGATAGCCTACTCTCCCTGGTAACAGCTCAGCCATTAAGATACACCCTGCAATTATGCATGTCTGGATAAGCATAACGTTACTGTAACATGACAGTTCATCTATTTTTCAGTTCAAATACAGTCATTTAATGGAGCTTTTAAGAAGATGGACATCTTTAGGTGTTGATGTTTGACTGCTGCTTTTAATTGAGGTAGTTTATGTAACGTGAAGGGTTGCTTGCTTTTTGGCTTTTAATTGAGCATTGGTTTGGGTAAAACTAAAGCCTACCTCAGATCTGATTTTCTTTTCTGTTTTTGGTGAATTCAGTTAATCTTTGCAGATATACTGGATTTTAATCCATCTTTTCCAATCCTCTGCAGTTGTATGGTTCGTGATGAATATGTTTTCTAAAAGTCATGCAGAAGTAATTGGACTTGGTCATCCTGTTATTGCTGATGAGTCATTACTAGTGACCATGAGGATCAATCATGCCTCTTGAGAGACTAGGTTAAAACACTCAATGTCCTGATAGTCACTTGCGAAAATGTACATTTTGAACAGAACATTTTGTCATAAAGTGAGCTTGAGTTTCTTTCTCTTTAGAACCTGAACAAAAAGCGTCTTTTGTGTTTAAGTCCTTTGCATTTAGGACTTCATTCACTGTTGACTGTTACTCATTAACTTTCTATTTCACCCTTTATAAGAGTGCTCTGTTTGTGTCTTTAGTTGATAAATCCCCTTTCATTTTATACTAAAGACACATTGCATGCTAGTGCACACTTAGGAGCCCATTATTCTATTGTTTGAGAGAAAATACAAAGTAAATTTAAGTTGTCAATGTTAAAGGCATGCCCTGAATGGGAGCTGAGGCGTTTTCAGTCTGACGAGGTCTGCTCTGTTGAGTTTTGCCCTGTCAGGACTTTTGAAGAGCATCTTCTAATCTCTCTTTTCTTTAGTGGTCGCTCAGTTTCCCCCGGCCTTCCGTTTTACACCCCCCAACTGTCTACACTGTTTGGTCCTCTTTCTTTATAGTCTCCCTTTGATCACCTGAGAATCAGTCTTTTATGCGCTTGAAACCTTAAGATTCATAGATTGCAATAGCTATGTTTCCATCCAAAACTGTGAATTTAATTTATGAGCAAAACTGGAATATCGCATAAAATGTTTGTGAATAAAGCCCCGTTTTCATCCCATCTGTTCTGCCAGTTATCCAATCACATCCACTGTTGTGGTAAAGTTACGTCAGTTTTTTGTTGTTGTGCATCAAGGCATTTATTCTGTAAACGTGTTTCCATCATAGTTCATTTATATGTCTACTTATCTAATAAAAAAAATATCTGGCTCATTTGAGAGCATATGTTTTTTAATGAGAATTGAGAGTAGTGATTGACTGATATCTAATCATTTACTGACAGCAAATGAGATTCACATTTGGGGAATTTAAATAAATACTTTAATTTAAATTGCATATTTTACTTGAGATAGCCAGCATTTGTAAAATGATCAGATTTCTCCAAAAAAGAAATTGAAATATATATTGAAAATATTGTCCGATGAATGAGCGGTCAATATATCGGTATTTTTCAGAACAACACTATTTTCAATATTGCTAAAAGTGCAAAGAACAGGGATGTTTCCACTCCAGCCATATTTAATTACTTGTGAAAGCACTTTTGACGTTTTTTAATTCATGGTAATCCCAAAGCACCATGATGTTCAGGTTTCAACAGAACATGAAGCACATTTGTCAAGTTCTGTGTGTTTTAGTGTGGGAAAACGTGGCAGTTTGTTGTGATCAATAAATGATAGCTGCTGCTAGTAAGTGGATATCCATTTGAAATATTATATTTTGTCAAAACAAGTCTTGCAACGTTGTGTATTAGATGTGTTTCATGTTAATAATCTAGAACTCTTTTGCTGTGAGGCTAATATAAGTTATCCAGGCTCCACCCCAGTTTGACCAGGCTGTTTTTCTTTCTCAAAAAGGTTGCTTTTGGGAGCACGATCCATGATATGTTTTTTGCTTAATGATTATTATTTGTAGTTAGTGTCACATTTAGTGTCACAACAAAACCGTTTGAATCAATTGTCAGCTCTGTGGAGGGTGGATAGAGATTGTCAGACTTGACAGTTTCTGTTGTGTAACATGTTAACAACCCCCAAAACACATTTGAATACACACCCCTCTCTGTCACCCCAGAGAAACAATATGCAGTTTCACAACCTTGAACCAAGTGGCTCTTATGTAATGAGCAGAAAATTACCCTTTATTTAGAATGAGACCATTAATGACTTTGTAACTGAAGGAAGAAACTATGACTTTGTAACATGTATTGTGCAAAATATAAAATGCTGTTCCATTTAGCAGTTGACGCATCATTTTGTTCCTTTATTAGAAGTGTGGGAAATTCTTAACCTTGGATGTCATTTAAATGAGTGCCGGCAGTCTACCGGGGAAATGTTTAATTGGCATGCAACAATCAAATGATCCAATTTATCCTGACCACCAACTTTAATACTGACACTCGCATGTACATTATGCACCAGTGATAAATAAAACCCATTTAGACTGAGGAATATTGGTTCTCCACTGCATCAAATCTGGCCTAGAAAGTGTGTCCTGGGCGTAATTAATCCTTTCTTAAGATTTGAATATTGTCAGACCCAGAAAATGGCAAGGAAATGTAGAGGAAAGGGATTTTCAAAGCCATACTCCAGATTCTATTACTGGTTAATATTGGTCTTATTTCCTTTTCCATATGGCTTGACTCTTGATAATCCAATTTGTACGACCTCAAAAATATTGCATGTCAACTAGCTAAGTTTACTGAATGTATTCATCCATTTTGCTTCCCACAGTGCATACAAGAGTTTGCATTGTGTAAAGGATCTGGTAATTCCCGTGTAGTTGTGTAATCTTTTGCCTCTGTAGCCTAGCCTCCAGTTTTGTTAGAAAAAAGGTTAGTTTATCCAAAAAATGAGCATTCTGTAATCATTTACTCATTTTCATTTAATTTCAAACCTATGGAGACCCTAAGGAGACATGATCATCATGGAACAAATATGAAATGGGAGGAAAAAATATTTAAAAAGCACTGAAGTATTGTTTTTCCTCCCACCTCATGATTTCCATCACAAAAGTGTTACCAACAACACTGTAAAATATTTCCGTGAAATTTAACACACGAGAACGAACCTCATTGGTTACGCAGCACATTTGAGCTTCTGGAAGATGTTTGTTCTTCTGCTCTTCTGCTTCTGCTTATGTCCGCTGATAAATGTTTATGCGAGTTAAAGCTTACAGTAAATTAAATCTGTTCATCTGAAAAAGTGTATGTTTTCAGAAAATTTGGACTTAAAGCACTCAATTCATATGGATACATTTTTCCTGATCACTTTATGAAATTTTTTAACTGTCAAAGTTGCAATTGCATAGGCTGTCTATGGAAGGACAGAAAGCTCTTCATATGTGTTCTGAAGGGAACGACATGAAAGTGAGAAATTGATGACAGAATTTTCATTTTTTTGGGTGAACTAACCCTTTAAGACTGTGATTTAGTTGTGTTGGGGACAAACATGGAGCTACCTTAGGATGGAAACAGCGTTCATATTTGTCATTAACTGCAGGCGCTGTGTTTTCTGGTGTGACCACTTAGTGCTAGGAATGCTAAACATTCCTCACTGAATGTGTGTCTTCTGTTCAGCTGAGGAGCGAGAAAGAGAAATGAGGGAAGTGAGAGCGGACGAGGAAGGAACGGTGGGACAAGATTCCAGAGCTCATGCCTGCATACAGATGGAATCACGTCAGGTCTCCTTTCCCGCGTAGCACCCAGATGGTGTAAATCACAGTCCTCAGACATGAAGCGCTTGCGGGACAGCGCCTTTCCATCTTCCCCTTTCCCAATCTGATGGGATAAAGGCATCCATCCGCACCAGAATTCACCAAATGCACTGCCATAATCATCATCTCCATTGCACTAAATGCTGTGATGTATTTTTTTTTTAAAGGAAAATGGGTGATCGGTTAAAACCCACATTGTTTGGAAGACCACCACATATAAAAAGTCAATACTTTCTTACAGAATACACTGAAATGGGTGTCGTGTGAAATCACATTGGTTTCTGTGGCACTTGTATTATCCAATCAGAAAACTTGGAGGCGACTCTCTACCAGTGACGTGAGTTTGGGGAGGGACTAGTCAAAAAGGCTAACATTGCTGAAATTGCTTAGAGTGGCTTTAAGGTGGGAAAAATGTTTGTTATGCAAGGAATTTCAGAGGAATGTGAGATACTCGGAACCATTCACGAATTGTAAGAAATTACTGTGATTTTTAAAAATCATATTCTGTCCCTGCTGAAAAAATGCTATCTAAAACTATGGGGTTTGCTGGTCTTCAAGCCTGACTGCCTGAAAAGTGCCCGAAACCCCTTTTAAATTCAGCCAAAAGACTAGAGAAGACCAGAATACCAGCTTAAACTGATATAAGATTGTTTTTTTTTATGCTGTGGCCTAAAAATTTTTAGAATGAATATCATGTTCCTGATTTTAATGATCTCTTCATTGTTTGGTGATTCACTTCAGCCTTTAAAGGGATAGTTCAGGCAAAAATGAAAATTCTGTCAGTATTTACTCACCCTCATGTTGTTCCAACCCCGTTAGACCTTTGTTCATCTTCGGAACACAAATTAAGATATTTTTCATGAAATCTTAGAGCTGGCTAACTCCTCCATACTAGTCCATTGGCCTCTTGAGGGATTGAAACTTGCTGGCCTCGAAAAGGTGTTAAAGACATCATTAAAATAGTCCAAGTGACTACAGTAGCTCAATCTTAACTTTATCAAGCGACAAGAACATTTTTTTGTGCGCAAAAACAAACATAAATAACGACTTTATTTCAACTATTCATTTCCTTCTCTTTGGGCCTCTAGTCAGTTAAGCGTCACACGTAGGCTAACTATTGGCCGACGCTGGTCATGTGTGTGATGCGTGTTACATACAACAAACTCGAGGCCCAGAGAGAAGGAAATTAATAGTTGGAAAAAAGGTTATGCGCACAAAAAGTGTTCTCGTCGCTTGATAAACTTAAGATTGAGCCTCTGTAGTCACTTGGACTATTTTAACAATGTCTTTAATAACTTTTCGAGGCCGGCAAGTTTCAATCCCTCAAGAAGCCAATGGATTAGTATGGAGAAATGATCCAGCTCTCAGATTTCATCAAAAAAAATATCTTAATTTGTGTTCCGAAGATGAACAAAGGTCTTACGGGGTTGGAACAACATGATGGTATGTAAATACTGACAGAATTTTCATTTTTTGGGTGAACTATCCCTTTAAGATACACAAGATACAGCAGATCACGTGTTGGGTCTTTAAAGTCTTCACTGTTTTTAAGTCCCTGAAAAGATATAAATGTTTTGGTTAAACTTGAGTATATTAGTTACATCATCCACCAAAACGCCTACATAGGTATTCACCTTCTAAGACAGCATCCTATCTAAAATTGACCCTCTGAAATGGCTTTCACACACAGGCAGCAATTCTCTGCGGCTTACATTAGCAAAGTGCACTGGAAACTTGACCCTCAATTGATTGTGATAGATTTTGACTGAAGTTTAAGACATGTTAGTTCACTCTGCTGCCATTTTGGTAGCTAGGGATCTTTTTCCAATGTGGGGTTAGGCGTACAAGTATAGATCCTTTCTGCTTGGGGAAAGAATGAAGTCTCTTGCTCTATCTTCCTGGTTTGATGTTAACATATTGCTAAGCATTACATGCGTGTAATGCCTCAAAATGTTTTCTAGGTAGTTTGCTTGTTAGATTTTGAAACAGAGCTGTTATCTTTCAAAGATGCAATGAAAAGGAAGAGGCGATAGGTATTTTCTTCTGAATCATGACGTACATCTAAGTGAAAAAGATTATTGAAAGATTATTATTGAAAAAGAAAAGTAAGAACTTGGTTCTTGTATTGTTTGTTGATTGGATGGAGGCAGATGTATATGAATATGTGCTGCAGTCTAAAAAAGGCCAGAGTTTTATTTGCAGAAGATGATTGGAGAAGTCCGGCAAAATCTCCAGAGAGAAGTCGCATTCACTGGAAGATTGATTATTTTATTTAAAGGGATAGTTCACCCAAAAATGTTTTCATCAAAATTTTGTCATCATTTACTCACCCTCAAGTTGTTCCAAACCTGTAATGTATGAATTTCTTTCTTTTGCGTTTCATTTTTGGGTGAACTGTCCCTTTAAGAATTATGAGGTTAAAACAAAAATAAAAACGCACTGAAATTGGTCACAATAACATGCATTTAAATTATAGATGGGTTTGGTTTTCATTTCATGCTGGCTTTAAAGTCACTCTGAGGAATCTTTACAGCCACATTGTCATACCTCATAGGTGGTGTAAAGGTCAAAAGACAGGAAGCCTTGGAATGCCATCAGAGACTTTCCTGTCCGTCACTCTTTTGCTTGTTCTACATTCCCTGTGTGGGGATTTTAACGTTTTGACGTCTTGATGTGTCCTAATTTTAACAGCTGAACAACTGGGAAAACAGCTGTACTCTACTTTGAGTCCTGCTGTATGTTGTAAAAGGCCAGATTTGCAGTCTGTTTTTTTCTGGAGGTGGGAAGATCATATCACAAGAAGTCGGAATGTAGTGACAGTCAGCTGGTCTGTGCTGTAATGTCGGTCTGACGCCACTAAATGCCAGAGGTCTGAGTTTCAATAATGTTTCTTGTTTTGTTTTCTCACATGCAGGCTTTTTATTGTGTTTTTTTTTTGTGTGAATCAGATACTAATAACTGATATGCCGATAATAATTTTCATGTTATGGCCAATAGTAAAGTTTTTATTTTTGACCATTTTATCCAAATAAATGTATGCATCACAACATTATAATGTTCAGTATGAAAAATAGATATTAATTTTGAACTTTACTAAAAGATTACATTTAACATCGTTATTAAATAAGTAGCATTTTAAAGACTTTAATTTAAAAAACAGTTAGACGGCCCGGCCGCATGGGGGAAATGAGAATATCCAGTATGGGCTATATGCACGCATAAGTTCCGCATTTGACGCAAGGATGCTCGTCCATTTCCGGTTGTGGAGATTAAAGCGGAGGAAAACGGGATTATGGCAGAGTCTTCAAAATGTACTGTCCTCCCTTCTTTGAAACGAAACGTACAAACGTTTAGATGTAATTTTATATATAGTTATGTTTATTTAATATAATTTTAAAAAGAAGCATAAACACAACGAGGGGTGTCTGTTTTATCTGTTTTTGTGACTAACGTTCCTTTAGTATAACCATGGAGTATAAAATTCAATATAAATTCTCAGTATTGCATTGGACTCTACGATCGGCAGAAGTTATCGAGCATCCTTACACCTTCACCGGAAATACCGCCGTGCATAGAGCCCATTGGCCGAGATCAATTGACCAACAGCAATAAAATAATACATTCATATTTAACAAAGAACCGAAATGATGTGGTAAAAATATTGATATTTCAGTAGGCTATTGTATCGATACTGCAATATCTGAAATGGTTCTAATACTCACAATACAATACTTTTCGGCAGTATCAATACACCAATAAAATTGGCATGTTCTTGCTGTCTCTCCAACGCCGAATTGACACACTCCTGCCTCCTCTCACTAACTCGTCTCATTTTGTTTACTGTTCTTAAACCAGGGTTCCCCAACTAGGTCCTTGAGGGCCTTTCCCATGCGGTTTGGCCTGTCATTTACACAATAACGGCGTTTTTATCACAGAAAACGATTATTTCTAAAAACTCCGGCCAAACAGATTTCTGAAAACTCTGGGTATGTGTTGTCGTGTCAACTGGGAGAAACAGGGTTTTAGGTTCTCTCTTGTCAATTCTGAGGATTCTGATTGGCTTGCATGGTTTTCTCCTTCTCCCTACACTGCCGCCCATTGGTTTGGCATAGATATGATGGCACTCGACTCAACGGCGTATTTATGCGGGTGTGTGTGAACGATGTTATTATTGGGGGGGGGGGGGGGGGGGGGGGGGGGGGGTTCTAATTACCCGGCTTTGTGTAAACGTGGCCTTTAGCTTTAACCCTGATCAAACACACCTGAGCAAGCTAATCAAGGTCTTCATGATCAGTAGAAACTGTGTTTGGTTGGACTTAAAAAACTCTGCAGGGACAGTGGCTCTCCGGGACTGAGTTTGGGGAACCCTGTCTTAAATGGTCAAATGCACATACTTCAAATGCTTATAGTATGATCTTGACTAGGACTCAGTTTGAAATTTGATAGTTGTTATATTTCGCTTTGACCGCCAAACCAGCAGCCCACTGCACTACTTTTATTATACAGATCCTAACAGTTGCAAAATTAGCAATTGATTCAAATCATATGATAAGAGACTGACCATTTTGTCTGGCCAAACCAAAATTGTCTCCATGTTGACGTTGAATATTGATTTAATGAAATGTATAAATGTTTATATAAGGCCTTGTGTTTTTATTTTCTCATTGTGAAAATGAGTTTAGCTCTCAGTTTGCAGATCTTGTTCTTGGCTCTGGTTTCCTCCTGCTTTAGTGTGAGTGAGTTCACAGCACATGAAATGCTTTAGCGCCGAGGACGAGATTGTTTTGCCTGTGGATCCCATAATAGGCTTCTGCTGCAGGAATGGCTGTCAGATTGTTGGGTGGAGTTGGAAACTCAAACACCAAATTTAGCTGAAACTCCAGACTGTTTTGAATTGATGTTTAGGACTTCGCTGGTTTAAAATGAACCGGTTGAAGGTTTTTGATAGATGTTTTTCCACCAAAATCATGCTGGTTCTCACGCCAGAGCTCAACCGAAGGATCTGAGAACTGCTCTCAGGTTGTCAGGGCCGGTTTGGGTAAAGTAATACTTTTATTCAGCAAAGATGCATTTAATTGATTAAAAGTGAAAATTATTTCATGACAGTGCTGTTCTTTTGAAGTTGAACTGCCTATTTCCACAAAAATACAGGATCATATGACACTAAAGATAGGGCTGCAGCTATCGATTATTTTTGTAATCGATTAATCTAGCACTTAATCGATCGATTAATCGAGTAATCGGATAATTTGTTTATGTGTGTTTTTAAGCAACCAAAACAAATAATGTATTACGGAAATGATAAGGTGTTTGGCTTTTATTTCTTTAAAAAGATGGAGGTATTTATTCCAACTGCAACATTTGGCTCCACAACTAATTATTGCAATTTTTAGCCATTTAGTGTTTATAAGTGCCAGTGCCAACAACAATTATATAACAATACATTTAAAACAATTTACTGTAAAACATGTTACATGTAGCCCATAACATGTAAAACTTTGAATACAAACTTAAATAGTAAAGCCTATTTGGACTTAGTTTTGTCTTCTTAATACAACATTACAAAAAAAGGATTGCACCTTCTGCAAATTACCCACCTGGAAACAAAAATAAATTAATATAAAATATCAACCCAAACAGGTACACAAATGTGTACAATTTATAAAAAAAAATAAATGGAAATAAAACAATTATACATAACAATCAGACTTTTTCAACTGTAATCTCAAGACAAACATCAGAGTGTGTGTGTGTGTCTCACAATATTTGTTCCTCCATCACGTCCCGGTGAATGTATGCTGAAATTTTTGTTGCGTGGCTACATAAAAATCTAAGCATATGATGAATTGCCGCAATTGGTCTGACTGGCGCATGAGAGAGACATGGGTGCACGCGCTCGCTTACCTCTCTGCCGTCGTGCGCGAGCCGCGGTAAAGGAGCTCAACATCTCGCATGCGCGCTCGCACTAGTAGATTACAGGATATTTTAACTTGCGAATTAATATGCGTCCTAAAACAAGTCGATCGCGAGTGGCTCAACAGGTAGATCTATAGACGAACTCATCTTTCAGGCATTTGACCGAAGGGATTGACACTTCAGCGTGAGAAATCGAATTGCGTGAGAGTTGGCAGCCCTGCCAGGTATACTTTGCAGACACATTGCACCTTTTTCTTTCCCTTTATAAACATATAATGATACCAAACTTTAGACATTCTCTGCCATTTATTAAGTCAAAAGTATCATGCGCTATGGTGTGCTTCCTGAATAACTGTCCGTGTGAAACAATCAGATCCCTGCGTGCGCGTAAAGTGCGCGTCATAGGAATTTAACGAGGCTTCGAGGCAGATTTTTTGCCTCGAGGAATTTTTGTAATCGAGTAACTCGAGTAACTCGAGGAATCGTTTCAGCCCTAACTGAAGAACTAATAATGACACTGGACTGGAGTAATAATGCTGAAAATGTATTACAGGAATAAATTACATTTTACAATGTATTCAGTTTCAAATATTTACACACTGCACTAGTAAACATAGCTGCTTTCATGATGACCGAGCAGGAAGTTACAGTATGAATGACATGGCATCCATCATTCCATTGATCTGTGGCCTGCCACATACTATGTCCTTGCCACTTCCTCTGACAATCGTCTTTTAGACAAAAACATGCTGTGGCATTCTGGGTACAAACTCACCCAAGAGAACGTCTGTTGGGTTCAAACTGCTTGCTGCCATCTTACCTCATTTTCTGTGGTTTTGTATAGGGATACTGGTATTTAGCAATGAATGTGGTTTCGGAATGGTAAATATCATTGTCATCGCACAACAGAGATCCATTTTTTATTGTTGCCGTCTTGCCGAACAACGTTGCAACTTGTTGCATTAATATAGAATTAAGCATTTTGTTTTTTACTCAAATGTTACATCAGATTTTCACTGATGGTCTACTTTCATTTTATGAACATTTGGTTTACATCCCATCATAGTCCTAATTTATAAGAAATCTATAATCAAATAAGATGAGAAATGGGGCTACTTTTTAAATCTACTTTTGTTTATTACATCCACTTACAGTAATGTGTGTGTGTGTGTGTGTGCAATTTATATGTACATTTAATTTTAAAATGTCATTGTATTTTTTTAAGTTAAGTGTATGTTATTTCCCTTTAACATAACATAAATGCATGACGCTGAAAAACATAATGCAATCCAACAGCTCACCCATATTAGCTCACCCTTTACTCTCTCACGACACTCCCTCACACACACAGAAACTAGTTTGAGCTCCGATGTGAGCCATTCAAATCCTAAGTGCGTTTGTCAGGCGTGCAGCGAGCCAGTTGTTCACTTGTGCAGTGCTCTGGGTCGCACCTCAAGCTTGAATTTATTTTATTTGAGAAACTCCAGACAGTCAGAACTTTGGAGCACCATTAGATCATAGTCTCTCTCTCTTTGGCTCTGTCCCAGCAGCTGGTGTTTACTCTGGGCTTCCAGTGAGTCTGCTCCTTTCACTCTCTCCCCCCAGAAGAGGCGCCCTGCCTGCTTACATCATCCATCCGGGGTGAGGGGCGAGGGGCCGAGGATGAGGTAATTCATTAGGCCTCAAATGAGATGCAGATCCATTCTCAGTCGGCCTCTCGATTCTTCTGTTCTCCCCCCAACCCCCCTCTCACCTCTTCCGATGTTTGATTCAACGGTCGCTGCCTGCTTCCACTTCCGGCTCCCTGTTTGTCTCATTTCCATATTTGAGAAAAAGAGCATTGCTCAAGCTCTCTACCCTTCAGGATCAATGCACCCTTTTGGCGAGACTGATCTTGATCTACTCTCTTAATTTAAAGGGGGGGTTGACGGCTTTTTTCTTTGCATGATTGTGTTTATGGGGTGCAATACAACATGTATTTGTGGTTTTTCTTTTTTTAAAAGTCTTATTTTTCATAAATTTCACCTTTTTTGTACGCCGCTTTCTCCTCTGTCATTTCAACGTCCGGTTTACATCCTGATTCTATAAAACCACTCCCTCAGAAACAGGCAATGGGCTCAGATTGGTTAGTTTGGGCTGGTGTGTTGTGATTGGCTAAACTGTGTAGTGTGCGTTGTCCGGGAACTTCACGTCCATTACCTTTACGGGTGAAGTTGCATGTGTTCATGTCAAATGTAAATAATGGTGTCGATACTGCAGTATCAGTTTGAGCCAGAATCAGACCCAGAAAGCGGTGATGAAGAGAGGTAAGCAACCTCACCATACACGGCTCTTACAAAACGTTTCTGAATGGTAATTTGCCTATATATTTTCTCTTTATACACGTTTGTCTTACACAAAATAGCATCGAACTAACTACAAACAGCGTTGGCATTGGTTTACGTTCTTGATCAATTCGGAAAATAACATCATAAAGTAAATATACATGAAAAATACATTTACAACATTAGTATATACAAAATTCAGGTCCAAAATGTTTGTACACGTTTGGCGTAGACACAAAATAAAACAAAAGACACTAAAACTAAAACATTACGTCTAGGGCTGCAACTAACGATTATTTTGATAATCGATTAATCGGACGATTATTTTTTCGATTAATCGATTAATCGGATAAAAAATTTATTTCATTTTTTTGTTTATTATAACTAAATAAAATCCTAAAACCCTAAAAACCACACTCTTTTGTGTGTTAAACAATCTTCTTAATACAGACAACTTCATTATATAGAAAAACAACAAATAAAAAAATATATATGACCATAACCTATGACAAAAATGCTATTGTAAACTAGATTAGTGGATAACTCAGAAAAACGTAGCCTAGAAAAATCACAAGTGCACAATAATTTTATAAAATCTGAACATTTAGTGAAAAAACATTCCTTAGTGGGGAAAAAATAAGAGACAATAAGTGTAGCACTATCTCTGGTAAAACGTTACACATTGCTCTTTGTATTGTTGTTATACATTCATGAAAAACATCGTAAAAATCAGATGCACAGCTGTTTAGTGAGGAAGCAATATTGACTGTGTATTATACAGTATCTTTGAAATAGTTTATTAAGCCTTTTCTTTGAACAGTTTTAAATTTCCGTTAGGCTACTGTGCACGTGAAGAACAATTATAGTGCGCCGAGTCTACTCTAGTGTTGTGATCTAACAGACACTCAGTAGAAAGTGATTAAGTTACAGCAATAAAAGTCTAGCAAGATAGTCATTATATTACGAAACCATAGACCTTTATCTACGGATCAATTATAATAATAACATTGAATCATCTTGGAAAGAGTTTCATCATGTTAACTGTTGTAACGCGACGCGCTGTTTGAACACCGAATAGAGAATGACTGACAGCCGCAGTGGAGGGAAAAGCTTACGTTAACTTGAATTTAATGACTTAAATATACATTTCTATCTCACATTATACTACAGTATGGCTTCATAAAGTATACACGATTAACGCAGGTCACCTATTTTGGTTTCAAAACGGCGAATTTGCCGAAAGGTGAATGATTTTCGTGTATGCTGCATATTGATAGCGGTTTCCTGATGCCCGCAAATTAGTTCAAACTCACGGAATCAAGAGTGCGCATGCGAGACAGAAGATAATGTGCTCCAAACCGTCCGTGTTGCGCACAGACCGGCGAGGGAGAGAGACTGCGTGTGTGCCTCATGAAGCGCACGTAAGAAGCGCATGTAGCATGTAAACAATCCCCGTGACGTAATCAGACCAACTAATCGATAATGACATTCGTTGACAACGATTTTCATAATCGATTATAATCGATTTTATCGATTAGTTGTTGCAGCCCTAATTACGTCTGAAATTATACATGCAAATACATTTAACATTATTAAGTCTTAGCCTACAGTACTTACAGGTTAAAATGCCCAGTAAAGAGAGCTAAATTACGATTGTAATTTTCAGGAACATAATCAAACATAAATTGTATCCATTGTTGACGAACTACAACATCCGTGGGAAGCAAACACAGAAGACCTGACTGCTGAATGAACATAACACGCTTTCGACGAGCCGCAGAAATATGGCCATTTGCATATTCTGGAGGGAGAGGTTGATGCAAATGTGTGGGTTAGTGACGTCAAAAACCCAGCTGTAGTCCCAATCGAGTCGTTTTTGTAGGCAATATACTTCCTGATTTTTAAAAGACGATATCTCTTCTTACACTGAATTTTCAGCGCTGCGACTTTGCAGCTACTGTTCATGCACCAACAGCAACATTACACACTATTTAAAATGAAAAAAGTGAAATCGCAATCAACCACCCCTTTAACAGGTTTTTCTGTGGTTTTAGGGCAACGTAATGTAATGACACATTGTCTTTGAAAAAGAGCAACAGATATGCTTGGATGTCAAATGTATTTATTTTTCATTTGTTCATTTATTTTTACAGATAAACACAATTTTATACTGTTTTATAGTCCTCATTCTTTAGAAATAGGATGAGTCATTGAACATAGCTCTTTCATAGCTTTTATTTTATTGATTCATTCTTATTTTATTTATGCACTTTTTTTGGTTTAAGCATTTTCACATTAGTTATGCTGTTGAAAAATGGTAGATGTTGTCTAAAGAATATGTTTGCCTGTATTTTTTTTATGACTATAATACTATAACCAGGGATACACCGATAGCAAAATTCTGGCACAAGATGTGTCCCCTTTTGGCCCCTCAGTCCACACTTTTGTCAGACAGTATTAACTTTGTCAACAGGATGCATTGCTAGCACATATAGAATTGGAGTCATTCAATTTGGAGTAATTTACTGTTTGAGAAATCTTCCTTTCTATGTGTCAGTTGCTAGTTTGATTGACAGCATGGTGCATTTCTACAGTCTATTTTTCCAGACATGATAATGAGTACCAAGCAAATGCATAATGCAACAGAAATCAGCAGCCACATAACAGATTGAGATTCAAACAGGAGATTTCATGCTACTCTCTGACTCCTATGTTTATAAATAAATAAATCTCAACCTTTTATGCATGCAACAACCCAGATCTTTTCTGGTTTCTAATGTCTTTATCATTTCATGTCTGGTGGTAATGGTATTTTTAGCTCATCATGAATAATGCATGCAGTGCATGGCAGCGTTTGCTCGGTTTGTCCCTGGACAGCATGCAGTGCCAGTGGCAAGAGGAAAAGGGATGCAAGTATGGATCAAAAAGAGTCATATCTCGGCTTTAGCAGAAGTTGCCTGCTCAAATCTCCAAATATTAGTCCCTGTAAACCTCTCAAACCCCCGTTCATTCTTTGCCGTACCGTCCAATTTCATTCTCCCAGGAATAAAACAGGCCACCACTGATGTGTTTTTTTTGTTGTTGTTAGAATAACTCTTCCACCTCACTGCAGCTGAATAGAGAATCGAGACAACACCATAAAAGCAGGATGTTTTCATATTTGCTCGACGAAGCTGATTTTAACTCTAGGTTGTATAGTATAGGGCTAGTTGATATGTTGAATATCCATAATATATTTGTGTTGTATCTGAGTTGGTAAATGTATTAAATGGTTTCAGTAAATTCCGAGCTTTGATTGATTTTTGTGTTTACATCCTGAAAGTTGATATGGGATTTATTCATTTATGATGTGAAGAAAATAAAAATGTGAAGAAATATAAATGTTTTTGTAATAAACAACAGTATTTAACATTTTTTAATGCTCATCAAGCCTGCATTTGTTATGTGAAATTCAGAAGAAACAGTAATATTGTAAAATGTTGTTACAATTTAAAATAGTGGGTTTCTATTTGAATATACTTAAAAATATAATTTACACCTGTGATCAAAGCTGAATTTTCAGCATCATTACTCCAGTCTCCAGTGTCACATTATCCTTCAGAAATCATGCTAATATGCTGATTTATTATCAGTGCTGGAAACAGTTGTGCGGTTAATATTGTACGATAATATTGTAATATTTTTCACAGGTGTTATCACCTGTGATACTTTTTTTTCTGGATTCTTTGATGAATAAAAGGTTGTTTTTAAAAAACAGAAAAAAAAAAGAACAGCATTTAGTTAAATGAAGCTTTGCCATCACAGGATATTATTTTAAAGTGTATTATTTAAAATTTTTATAATATTTCCCAATATTACTGATTTTTCCTTTAATTTTTTAATCAAATAAACGCAGCCTTGACGAGCATAAGTGTCTTATTTAAGAATATAAAAATAGTAACGTTTCCCATTTCCCAATTTTGATCGGCGTTCTGGTGATTTGCGCTACCCGCAGTTTTTTTACCTGTATAACAAAATGATTGATTAATTAATTATTAAAAATTATTTATTAATTTAGCTTTTTTAAGTGAAAAGCAGTGTGGACAATTAGGCTTAATAATGTTTAGTGTTTTACATCTAATTGGCAACAAAATAATTAAAATATGTATTAAATATCGTCAATATCGTCAAATATCATCAAAGGTATATTGCCGAACCTCACACTGATGTGTGTGTGTGTGTGTGTTTATAAACATCGATGCTTTATTGAGTTTTTAATCTTGGCCAACTTCACATTGGACTCTAACCCAGGTCACTCTCTTATCAGTGAAAAACATGTGATCTGTTGAACCTCCTGCCTTTTACTGTCTCGAGTCATGACATCTTTGCTTTAAGGCCTCAGAAGTCCAGCACATGCTTTCTAGCTATTTTTCTTGGATGAAAATGTTCAATTTAGACTTTTAGACTGTTCAAGTAGCCAGGTAAGCAACAAGGGTATCAATAGCAGTTGGAATCTTTAGCTCCTTACAATTCGCTTCAATTCACCTTTGGCTAAGCCCCGCCCCCCTTAGTTACTGTTGCTACTTCCGTCAAACTTCATCTGGGCTCTGGTTTGGAATCAACATGGCTCATGCTGTGACAGCTCTTCCTGCCGAAATGTTATCAAACTTTTATAAAGCAGCAAATAAAGTGTCCGACAGAAGTAGGCAAAAGAGACCTATATGCGTTCGAAGGCTATATTCAAGACATACAGGTGAAACGCAAGAAACAACAAGGCATCCAAATAGAGGCAAAGGCATAACGTTGTCGGTCACAGTCAAAAATTAACCACCACATATCCTACTAATCGAGATGGAGGACTAACAATATCAGGGAGCAACACTGTTCATGCAAAGCTGGGTAGGTGTCTATTCACTTCATTAATCGTTATTACAAAGCAAACGGACTACACGAGTATAACGTTGTATTTATTAGCAGTGAGTGCTAGCGTATCAACCGAAATACGCTATGAGAACCGATCATAACCTAAAACATTATAAAACGGTCTAACTAGTATAACTTCACAGTAAGGTTAGAAGCAAAAAAAATGTGCTTGTTGATCTTTGAGGGGTTTAGCTGACTGAGGACGTCCATACAGTTTAAACCAAAGACGACACTTGTCAGGATTTGACCGGTTTTGGGAAGGGAAAAAATGGACACCCCCCTCCAACCTCTCTGGGAAACGCATATCTGTGTTAACATATACCCCAGGCACAATGGTTAACCATATTTTTGATAAAACTATGATGGTAATAACCTGCCAAGACCAAAAATATGAGACGCCTGTGTTGAAAGTCAATGGAGCGCTGTGAAAAAGTGTCCGACCTCTGTGGGAGCTCATTCTTGGCTGCGCTGCGATTGGTCAATCTACATTCTAGGGCGTGGCTTAGCCAAAGGCGAATTGAATTTTGATTTAGGAAGTAATGATATTGCGTTTTAAGGCAGCCCCAGCTCATTGCCAAATTTTATGTTAAGATTCTGCAGAAGATTCTGCATAAATTAACCGCCATTAGAATCTGATATCTATATACTGACATTAACTACAGGGAATGTTAATGAAACTCTCCGATTGTGACATTTTGAATGGTCATCTAATATCTACTGTATGGCAGTTGTTGGAATGTTTTCCATTTGCAGGAAGTAAATCATATGATTCAGCCTGGATTGTCTTGAAGATTCTGATCATCAGTAATAGAGATTGTGTTTGCCCTATTCGCTAAATTGATGTTCTTGAGGGAAGAGACTGTACCATCCTTCAACCTACCATTAATCAATTCACTGGAGTGCAGTTAAGGCTCAAATCGAGTCGCCTGGTTGTCACTGATGTGACTTTTACTCATTTAGTCTTTGAAATATTCTTTCTTTTATGGATCATGTGTGCAAATCAAACAAATCGATCTAGATTTAATCTCTACTGAATGTTGAATGACTCTTCTGTGTAAGCACACATCAAGTAGACAAATAGACTTTGCTGTAGTTTTGGAATGAAGTTCAAATGGTCTTCATCTCTTGGCTGAAGTTTCTCACTCTTTTTGGTCTTCTCTTTTTGGTCTCAGATCCCCCAACTGTTCCCGAGGCCAATCCCAGTGAACCCTGCTCCGAGGAAGTCAACACCCCTTCAAAAACTGAAACAGGACTTGAAGCCAGCAAGCCTGCAAAGATGGACACCACAAGGAAGTCAGTTACCCCGACACGACCAGGCGTCATTCCAAAGTTGCCTGCGACACCTACTCCGAGGTCAAGTTGTAGCCCTCAACACAAGAAAGGTGGGTATCCTGAAGACTATCTGCCATTTATCTTAAGTCAAGTTCAATATTTGGTTTTTATACTTTTTATTATATACAGTCCTCTTTATCACCTTTTTACCCCCAAAAGATCAATGTAAGTAGAAGCATTATCAGTGGCAGGTCATTGAGTTTACATGGTTTCTAGTTGGTTGAAGTTGGTCTTCAATTGATTTATAAGGTTGATCAGCTGCACTACCAGCTAATAGTGCCCAGATCAGCCATTTTGGTGAAGCCAGGTTTGGTTGGATACCATCTTGAGGTGCTTAAGGTCTTCTAACACAAAAATTGTTGACTTGTTTGACCTCCATAATTTGGTATATCCATTTTTCTAACATAACATTGATCAGATTCAGAATCAGAATGAGCTTTATTCCATGAGAAGCATTCAGGAAATGTCTTTGGGAGAAAGGATCCAGACCTTTGCCCAAAGCCTTGAAAACTTTCAGAGGCATTTGTTTAATGTCCCACAAAGAATTTCCATAGTCAGTCCTCTGTAAATGCTTCCAGACTTATTACATTAATGCAGAATCAGATCCGTTTAGTGAGGTAAATGTTGATGCTAATACTGATTTGTGGAGGCTGGCGACAGGCAGTTCCTAATCGCCTCTGGTCGATCAGCTTAGGTGAAGCAATGAAACCTGACTGGGCATCACATTTCACAGAGCTGTGCCAACTGGAGGGATTTAACCCTCCTCCTTGGTTCAGTCACGTTCATAGTATAATGACTTGACTTGTACAAGATCATGTAGACACATGTTAATGGGAGAGTTGTTGGGTTTGAGAAAGTAAGCAGCTTTTTTTTTTTTGCCTACTTCATTGTTGCCTTGCCTCTTTATATAACTGAGGATGTGGTTATAGACTAGAGCGATTGGTGAGTAATTATGTGGGAAAAGCTGGTTCAGCTGTGTTTAATATTCTTACTGTATTTGATACTGTAATGCAATTGTTGTTCGATTCACAAAATCATCTTTTTAATATGGTTGGTTCGGTTGTACGGAATTGAACAGCATGTAAGTCATTCAACTGGAAATGTTGTGGTGTGTTGACATTAGAATCACTTTAACCATGCTAAAGTAATCACAAATAACCATAAACTAATACATTGTTGTATTTAACTAAAACATTTATTTTACACAAAAGTGAATGGTATACATGCCAGGACTTTTTGAAACACGTTTGTCTCGAGTGAATCAAAATGAATTAGACAAGTCCAAGTGAATGTTTTTATTTATTTGTTTGTTTTAATCTGGTTAATATATATATTTATTATTATTATGTATTTTTCTATAAACTTTTATACATTTGTTAAATTCAATTCAATTCATAGTAATATAAATGCATTAGAATACAGTATTAAAAGGAGTATTAAAAGGAAAATACCAGTTGCATTTATTCAGTTTGTTTATTTCATTTGTCATTAATAGTGTTTTTGCGGTATTAATGATTATTCAATTAACTAAAAGTTAATTTTAGCTTTTAATTTTAACTTTTTACCTTTAATTGACTGATAATTTCTTGACAAGTCAAGTTTTGTTATCATTTAGCCTCAGACAGGTTTATGTTATTCGACGAATTCATACCACCGGTTGTGCACAGTTCAGCTTATCCCATCATAAAATTGATTACTGCTGTCAAGCAGCGGTCGAGCAGAACCTCTTCTAAAACTGAACACTCTGTTCCACAGAATATGTTCATCTATTGATCCTGGACTGATGCTGCCTCATTTATAATGCATTTGTTATGTGAAAGAACATTAAAAGACCTGAAGGAAGGGAGGAGCTGAATATCAGAGTCATACTGAATGCTGAATCATATCTTCTTTTTTTTTCTCTCCCCTATTAGATTGATAGTTTTGAAGGCTTACACATCACTGGTAAATTAGAAGCATAACTGCGCCTTTGTCTTAAGGTGATGAATCAACAAATAGTAGTTATTTTTCTCAGGCTTGTTTTTTCATTTTACTTTGCAATTTTAAATGAGCAAAATCACACGAGTACTGTCAATCACGGCCATGATGATATACAGCCATATCGCAATGCGAAGAGCTTGATATTGTGTTTATACAATAGTTTGATGGCACAAGTGAGTAAATAAATAAGAAACAACAACAGTGTCTTTAAAAACCCTCTTTTGGGCAGAACTATGTCCACTAATTAAAATCTTAAGTTGACAGTTTGATAGTTTTAAACTAGTAACTAAAGGAACGTTGAGTCGCGCTTCATTGAAGCTTATTGTATTATGAGAGAGAGATTGATATTCCTTAGGGGAATTTTCATAATTACAAAATTACTTTGAATGTCCACTGAGGAAAGTGATATCTTTGTCTTTGTCCTTTTAACAGTTAAGGGGATTTCCCATGACAGCGCTAGTCAATGCATTTGTAAGGTTCGTCTTATAATGTGTTATTTTTAGAGTAAAAACAATGTTCTAGTTTACCACCTTGTTTCAGTCCCATTCAATATAAAAGTCTTTGCTACTTACTCGTACTCATGCCATCTGCCGCAATAAACAATCAATAATCAAAAATCACTGATGTTGAAATCCCAATCTCTTCCTCAATACCAAATACAGCATGTTATTAATATAAAATATTATTATTAATTAAAAATATATTTAAATAAACAATATTAACCATTATAAAAGAATAAGAAGTTTGTACAATATGAAATAAACATAAGCAAACAGTTCATTCAAAACTACAAAAGCAGAAAATTACAAAATTATAAAGTTATGAAACTTAACTTTGCCCTTAGCCAAATCAATTTGCTCTGGAACAAGTAATAGATTAACTAGGCCAAAGAACTAATTATACTTAAGAGCCACTTGTAATGAGCGCTGCTGGCCTTTCATTGTTTGCATATTTACATCCATATCTATTTCTTACTGTAGGGTATGATGCTGTTAGTGCCAGGATCCATAACCATTAGACATCACCACAGTTCGAAGGGAGCAGAGAGAATATTGTCTGTTGCGTTGAGTGAATGAAAAGCCTTTGTATTTGCTGTTTTTACTTGGATTTTTGATAGAGATTTTATGCCATTTAAAATGGATAGTAAGGGTCTTGAATTGGTCAATTAGCTTATCCAGATTGTGTTTTTTGAGCGCTTCCTTCAGGTGATGGTAAGGTCAGTGATTATGCACCACTCCGCTGCCTCAGACCCTCTGGAGTCCCTTTCTGGGTCAGTCTTCTGCTTTTTCTGTCTCTGCCCGGTGACTCATCAATGGGAACATGGGCTGCTCTTAAAGGGATAGTTCACTTTGAAATAAATTTTTGATATGTTTTAGCTTGCTTCAAGTGTATCCAAGATGTAGGTGTCTTTGTTTCCACAGTAGTTTCAATTTTGATATTTGTTGACTGTCAGTCATACACAGTCAAAGTGAACTATCCCTTTAAGGGCCCACAAGACTCTGCGCATCAGCTTCCTGTGCTCTATAAATACTCAAAGTGGAGCACAAGTCATGAAGAGGAACACTGCTGGTGTCTTATGATCATTATTAATGAGTGAGTTTTTGGTTCATCAGATAAAAGTTTTACTAGACTTTGTGGGTCATAAGACGCCAACACGAAGATTACATGGGGTCAGTTCTGAGGTTTTTCATTGGAGTGCTGATGAATGATGAACTCTAAGTGAACTAGTTTGAATGTTTAATTAGAACATAGCTTTGTTCTACACTGCAGGTGCTGTTGAAGGCGTAACAATTGGAAACTGTGACTGTGTAGTAGTCTTAATGTGTTGTGTAATAAATCAAGTGCACATATCAGAACATGTAGAAAAAACCACACCCCATGTGATTGGTTGAATAGATAATTGCATTAATGAGAAATTGAAAAGGTGTTCCTAATAATCCTTTAGGTCAGTGTCTATGTTTATATATACAAATGCATAATGTTTGATATGATTTTTGTAGTTTTACTGATGCATCTGGTGTGATAAATTTGTTGTAGAGACCTTTTCGAGGGATACCAAGTAGTTTGCCATATTTAAAACTTTCCTAAGTAAAAACTCTTTTGTTCCACTCTGCCATTTCCAAACCAACAGGTAATGCAAAATGTAAAAACACTTTAAATAAAATCTGAGGTCTGAGATATTGAATGACACCGTCTTCCTAAAGAAGTATATTCTTAGCTGTCCTTTTTTGTTCACAGCTTCAGTCCATTTATCCCACCTCAGTTTGTGATCAAAGACAACCACATACATAATATATATATGTATACAGTATGTATGTTTGTTTTTTTGCCATCATGGCATGGTGTCTTTTTAGTCCAGGTGAAGTTTCCCTTCTGATGAATGTTAATTTGTGGCGTTGGGTTGATTGTATCTGTACTGCAAGTCCTCAGAGCTTTCTGCTGTCAGCCGGAGCGTGTGAATGCTGCTAGTCTCTGTGTTTGCCAGCTTCCAGTGCTTTATAGCGCCGCAGATGTGAACACGGCCTCTACCACACAATAACCTCTCTCATTCCCGGCACCCTGCTGTCTGACGGTCTCTATCTCTCTCTCTATCGCTGTCTGGGAGAGCTTTAGTGGGTAGAATGACAACCTCACTTTTTTTTCAAGCAAAAAATGTTGAGTGTTTCACCAAAACTGACCATTTGATTCTGCCTCTTTTCTCAGATGGAATGAAGTTGGATGAGAGGCTGAAACAGGCGAAGGAGAGGAGGGAGGAGAGGGCCAAATATCTCGGTAAGGTAACACAAGACTGACAGTGAGACAGCACCCCCTACTGTCTGGGGTCTAGATGTGTTGACACAAAAAAATATCATTCATATCATATCATTCATGGGTCAAACTCCTGAGGCTTGTGCAACAGCAAAGGTTGACTGTAAAGAAAGACATGTTTGCAGAGCTTTTATAGATTTTAATGAGTTAATTAGTCAGAGAGGTTTGACATTTGTCACTTGCTTTTGAGACTAACAAGCATGTGCATATTTATATTTTTCCCCATTTTTCTTGTTTTCCATTCTATATGCCTTTGTTTTAATTTTTTTTTTCTTAATAGAAATACATATAAATTAACTTAAAATTAATAACTAAATATGTAATAGCTAATGTAATTTAAAATTAATTTATATATGTTTTATACAGTATGTTTGTATATATAACTACATATGTAATAGCTAATTTAATGCTGCAGTCCGGAGTTTTCTCTTTGTCGCTATCTCTGTTCAAAATCTGCAATTGTAATCATTTGTGGAATTATCAATTTTACGTAAGTTGTACTTCAACACCCTCGATACACAGAGCTAGAAAGAGCACATCTGAGCTAGAAAAAAACATCCACTTTTGTTCTGCTTTTTAAATTACAGTAAATCGCGCTAATGAAATCTGACAATCAAAACTGTGCAAATTATACTTTGTTCTCAATTTGTTAATGTTAACAACGTCAGCATTGCATGCCGTGACTACATGTAATGTACAGTGGGTGAATCTCCAGTTGTCACTGGTGATTGTCGTTTGAAACTCTCTCGATCCGCCATCAAATTATTAAGTTTAAATATATCAAGTGCTGTGGGAAAAGGCTATAAATCTCCACCTCCAGCATCCTCACACGCATTATTATCCTACTAGCTGAGACTCCTTCTTTATGAGTACAGATGTGACGTAATGACACAAAGACATGCTCGAATCTCCTGCGGAAATCCACCAGTGCCACTGGAAATAAAAACATTATTACAAGTTTACCGTTTTGATTCGATCTAAGGGAAGCAGATAGTTTTGAACACTGGCTGGTTATGTATTTTCTCAAATATGTATTTTGGATCATTTTTAACCCCAAAAAAGCTACGAACTGCAGCTTGACTTTATATTTGCATTCTTACTCAAATACATGTCAGGATCTCTCTTTAAATCAGCTCTGGCTTGGTTACTTATACCAAGTTCTTCTGACTATTTTCTAGGCTCCTATCTAGTATTATTATAAACCTTTTTCCTAGTTTTAGCAATTATGACTTATGATAATAACAACTACTAAATGTGTTGCTACTTCTGTGCGTTTACTAAACCAGCACTGTGAGAGTTTCTCCTCTTCAGAGAATTATAAATATCTCACATGCTCTGTTGTGTTTGTCCATCATATCACTGTGCTTGTCATGGCTGCTGAGACTGCTGTGCTGCTATGCTTTGCATGATTGACAGAACGTTTTTGTCTTCTTTTTCACTTTCCCTCCCCAGAACAGCATAGCCAGACTCAAGGTAAGCCACTCCCCTGTCTCTGGTGGTGTTGGTGACCGATGCGCTTTTGGGTCTTCATCCCATACTCTTTCAGTTACTTCTTCTCTTGTAGAGCTGCTTTCCATTTCCGCCGTCTCTCACTCATAATCATAATTAGTGACAGGTTGTCGGGTGTCTTAAATCTGAGTGAAAACTGCCAGGCTAGGTTTGTCACTCTCCCCTGCTGGAAAATGATGCTTAAACCAGCTTCTACATACCTCTTTCTACATAGATGGTCAAAATTGGAAATTTGTAGTCATTAGGTGGACTGAATTGGACCACACAGTGGCTTCATTATATGTTTAGTTTGGAGTATACATTGTTTTTTTGTTTTTCCAGCAGGGTCAGCTATCCTGATTTTACCCTAACACTTTGCTTTTACAATTGGCCAAATGTGAATTTCATTTTCATACAATGATTAACATGACGGGGCTTGTCTGTATATTAGTAAAAGGAAAATAAATGTGTCCATGAACTAATTAACACTTCGATTTTTAGGTTATCTCAAATCTTTTGTTTATTTTGGGTTCATATCCTTTACATGTAGGCCTATGCTAAATAAACGACACAATTTTTCAGCACATCTTTCGAGACATTTAGGTAATATTGTATTTTTTACGTATGACGATAAGCTGACTCTATTTTGGTTAATGTACACATCATTCTTGTTGTTTATAGCACTGGGTTCATTTAAAGTTCATTGGTGCACCAAATTTGAGCTTTTTGACCGCTAAACCTCACCTTTCATTTTATATGTTTTTCTGGACTCTTGTTTTCATAGCACGTTTTTATAAGTTTCCCATAATTACAAACTGCATAATCCATTCAGACCCAGAAAGAACATTTTCTACTGTCTTCACATCTGCTGTGCCTGAACTGTGAATGAATGTAATCATGATAAACACACGTCCTGCTACATTCCAGCCGCACGAGTGCAATGCGTGTCATTTTAAACCTAACTTTTCAGGCAGTAGTCAGTCGGACTCATCAATCCAGCTCTTCTGCTATCACCATGGACTTTCACATTAGTGTGTAATATTTGTGTGGGCTGCATTGAGTGAGTCAAATGTTCATTGTAGGACATAGTGTCTGTGTTATCAGACTGTGGGTCATCTTCTATCTCCTATCTGCTAGCAGGATTATGAAAGTTTGATGAAGAGTGCCAACCTGGCACTTTCAGGCCATCACTATTTTATAACTGTGGAGCTCAGAGAAAAAGGCTCAACCTCCACCCTCACTAGAGATGAAGGCTCTCAGCGGAGAGTCTTTTCATGTCAAGCCTTGCGTTCACACTTTTTTAAAGGTATAGCGGAGGATTTTCTTTTTCCGGGTGGGTAGTCTATACTATTGGTCCACCTAAGTGTCAATCATTCTGGTAATATGTTTACGTAAGGCCGTTGTACGTGCTCATCCCTGGCACAAGTCATGCACCGCATAGACACGGTAAACATCTCAATTTGTCTAAAGTAGCTTTTTGACCAAATGATAAATGGTATCACCCTGAAATATTCTAAAACCTTGTGTGTTCATGTGTTCATATTCTAAAACCTTGTGTGTTTATTATTACACAAATGCAACAAGCTACTTCTCCATTACATATGCAACTATGTATAAAAATAATGTATTATTAACAATGAGACATATTAGGTTAAGGACCAACGTAATAGCACTTCTTATATGTTGCCATGTAACGTAATTGCGATTTGCAAAATAGTTTCCTCAGAACGTATTTCGTGTGATACAGGGTTGCACATACCATGTCTTGAGTCCTCGGTCACTCAATCGATCAGTATAATAAGTAAATAAAACACGGAAGGGCATTTGACATGTTGTCTTTTTTATGAATGTTTTTGAGTTAGTTTATAATTTGCAACATAATTGTGTAAGGCGTAATAGACGTTCCCTCTCGGGAGCAAGAGTGTTGTGTTTGTCCATGTGCATTTTTTTTCAAAATTGGAGAGGGCGGGTCTTCTCTAAAATTCGGAAAGATCCTCCGCTATACCTTTAATATTGTAAATATTCCCCATTCTGTGAATGATTTCATCATGTTTAGTCTAAAAGCTTTGTGCGGTTAGTATTTACTCTGATTTGACAGTTAGACCACTTGATTTTGATAGCATTTCTCATCTCTTACACAATGGAGCAGAGTGGAGCTTGTAACATATTAATAACCCCGTCATCATCACTTGTGTTTGTTTGAAGTGACGTCATTGTCAAAACACCATGATTATGAACAAGATGTTGCATTTCATGAATGTTAAAAGCTTTAAAGCCACAAACCACTCTCTTTAATTCAAATCCCAGTCGGATATTTTGACTTTATTTCCTTAAGACACAAAACCTGCAGATTTTCCACTTTATCTCCATAAAAGTAATTACATGTCTTTCTATGACAATTTGCTTTAAAAGAGGTTATAAAGGTGTTTTTGTAATGACTTACTAGTTAGAATTATATTGTAATAATCATTTGGGAGATGTGATCAATGGAAATAGTTTCACAAAATATTTTATTAGTTTACAAGATATTTAAATACGCTACCATTCAAAAGTTTGGTGACAGTAAGATATTTTTTTGAAGACATTAATAGTTTTATTAAGCAAGGATACATTAAATTGAAAAGTGACGTAAAGGCAGTTACAATTTTTTTTTTTTATAAAAAAATGCTTTCTATTCATAAAAAAATCCGAAAATAAAAACTATCACAGTTTCCTCAAAAATATTAAGCAGCACAATTGATAATGTAATGTTTCTTGAGCACTAAATCTGCTTATTAGAATGATTTCTGAAGGATCAAGCGACACTGAATTATGGCTGCTGAAAATTCAGCATTGCCATCACAGGAAATGCATTTGAAATGCATTTTAAATAAAATAGTTAAAATGGAAAGCAGTTGTATTAAATTGTATCTTCTTTTACTGTATTTGATAAATGCAACCTTGCTGAGCAGAAGAGTCTTCTTTCAAAAACATCTCAAAAATCTCGCCGACCCCAAACTTGTGAATGATATTAAAGGGATAGTTCTCTCAAAAATAAAGATTCTTTCATTTTTCTCACTTCTGTCATTCCAAATTTAATATGGTAAAATAGACCTAAGAGTTATGCACTCTTTTTGATCCTTTCCAAATCCTTTCCATTTGATCAAATGTCTAATAAATGAACATGCATTGGGATTTGTGAATGATGGGTGTTTGAATGCTGGGCTGGTTTTAGTAGCTCACAGGTTCTTCCTCTCCCTCTCATGTAGCTGCTAAAAAGTCTCAGTGGCTGGAGAAGGAGGACCGCGCACGGCAGGTGCGGGAACAGCAGCTGGAGGAGCGGAGGAGAAAGCTGGAAGAGCAGCGGCTGAAGGCAGAGAGACGCCGCTTAGAGCTGGAGGAGCGACAGAGACAGAAACTTGAGAAGAACAAGGTGAGAGAGCAGTGGTGGTCAGTGCAAACCCATATAACACAATCTATTACATCCTCTAATTGTACACACTCAGAGAGTTTGTGAGGTTTCTGCCAGCTCGGCAGGGATTGTTTTCTGGGAGTTTTGCTAGGGGAGTTATTTATTAGTGAAAGTGGAGCACGTTGTTCCAGGGCTCTAAGATTTCCCCTTTGAAAGATCAATACTGTTTTGTCTGTTCCTCTCAGTGCCCATTATATATAAATGAACAACATAAAGTGTTTGCCACACTTCTGTTACCCTTTAAAGTGATTTTCATATTGGAATTGATTTGGGGTTTTTTTCAGGAGCGGTATGAGGCCGCCATCCAGAGGTCTGGTAAGAAGACATGGGCAGAGATTCGGCAGCAGAGATGGTCCTGGGCCGGAGGCTTAAGCGGCAACTCCAGCCAAAGCCAGAGTGAGTTACACAAACAGCACATACATTAACACACAAACTGTGCCTGTTGGTAAAGCTATCTGGTTCCTTTTTCACATTAACTGCATCCGTCATCTGTGTTAAGAAAGGAGTAACGGGAATGCCATCGGCTTAGATGTGAGATGTTAGAGTGATGCTTCTAATATTGTTCTCTCTTTTTGTCATCATTAAGTGCTTAAGAATTCCCACAAAATTACAAATGTACATTTTCCATTTCTAAAGGAAATGTAGCAGTTTCTCTAGCTGCTTTGATTTTTCACTTGTGAGATGGTTTCTTGTGTCTAGTGTGGAAGAGCCTCACAACCAACTAATGGTGCGTTCTATTATACCCAACGAACCGACTCGGACCTCGGATTTGACGTCACGTCCACGTTTCAAGCATTCTATTATGTTTTGCTTGTCCGAGTCGGAGAAAGCTGTTGTAATGGTAGCACTGGCCGAGTACCAGGCACTTACATTAAAATAAACATATTATGACTACACCTCATCAAAACGCAGCCATTTGAACTTGAAAATGTTCACTTTATTTAAAGTTTTTCATGTTAATCTTCTGTTAGCAACGCTAGCAACGTTAGTAATTGCACTCACAACAACCGATTCCCATACCTACAGGGGACGCAGTAATACGAGTGATTATAATCGTCATTTAAAATACCAAATCGGTTCAAAAACAATGAATACAATTAATTCTTACAAGTCACAGGGCGCAGCCATTTTGAATTCCGAAACGGAATTCTTGCTCGGTGTCCTCACGGTTGTCCGACGTCCGAGAGGAGAAATCCGAGGAAAGGGGGCGTGTTGCTAGGCAACGTCTGTCGTCCGTTTCGGATCTCCGAGACGGATGAATAATAGAACGCACCATAAACTCTCTTTACTAATGCGATAACAGTCACTTCACTTCTGGAGATCATCTGGGGATTTTATGCGCTACTAGTAAACACAAAATACTATATATATTTCCATACTAGCTTCAGTTTCGGTGAGCTTCGAGCCTCACAAGAGTCTACACGCACAGAAGGTGAACGTTCCAACTATATTCATCACAACCTCGTTACCATCAATATATCATCCCTTATCACTGACCGTATATATACAATATACACACTGTCATTCAGTAATATTGTGATATTGTGTACAATTGAAAATACCTGTTTAATAATGTAAAATAATATATTTAAAATGTGATTTATTTCTTTGATGGCAAAGCTGAATTATCAGCAGGCTTCAGATTTCATGCTCAAGAAACATTTATTTATTGTCATCACCGATGTTGAAATTGGTTGTGCTGCTTATTAATGATTTTTTTGTGGAATTAGTGATATGAATCTGTGATGAATAGAAAGTTGAAATGGTAATCTTTTGTAACATTATACATGTTAAACCAAGATAATTTCACATGAACGCTGCATTTTCTCCATTTCAATGTTGCTGCTATCAGATTTTAAAGCAACAGAATTTAGGCCTGTTTTTCCTTTTGGCCGGAAACCAAAGAAGGTCTTTTATCTGGCTGAAAATGTACAAAAACTCAAAAGGTGAACAAAAACATCTTCATAATTGTCAGTTACTTGCCTTTTATGTAATTGATGGGTCTGTATATAACAGGACTTGCTGAGAATGCTGGGAATTATGGTAATGAACTTCAGCGCAGCTTTGTGCCACCTCCCCCAGGACACAAGACCTCAATTTCTAGGCTAACCAATGCTGTTTCTCCAAGGATCTTATTTTCTAGCCGACTTGATTTAGTTTTTCCTCTTCCAAAAGTCGTGCACAGTCATTGTAGTCCCTGATGGTGTCTCAAGAGAAGAAGTGAAGGCAGTGACCCCATTACAAAGCCTGTAGACTCTATAATAATGAACTTTCAGCAGCACAAGTTGAGTTAAGATTCAGACACAGCGATCATACCAATGGGTATCCGTGGCAAAAATGACCATCTTTGGCTGTTCAAACAATAACTTTAAGATATATTTAGAGCAATATATATTTACTCCTCCTTAATATCAGTGCCTGTTTTGTCTGTTTGAGGGATTCATATTTAATTATTTCACTGCCACCTCCCGTGTCGTCTTGGTCCCCTCAGCATTGTGTATATATATTCAGTGTTCTGTGAATTTTGCAGGCAGATGCTCAATATCAGCGGTCAACCTGCCCAAACATGTGGACTCAGTCATAAACAAGAGACTCTCCAAATCCTCTGCCACTCTTTGGAACTCCCCTAGCAGAAGTAAGGACATGCCTCCAGATCTAGCCCCTCCCCCTAGCCTTCACAGGCTCCTCCCTTCGCATATTTATACGTTTCCATTTTATCCCCCCACCTTTGATTTCTCCCTTGAGACCAATCACCTGCTCGTCCACCGCGATCACTCAATCACTCCCTCCTGTCAATCCGCCTGCTCGTCAGTGTCTTCAGTTAATGTGGTCAAATATGAATTTTGAAATCTTCGCCTATCACCGCCGTCGACCATCCTCAGTGGCTCTTCTTTGTTTGTTTATTTTTGGTGGTGGCTTTCTCTGTCCCTTCTTGATGTAACCGTCTTCCAAAGTGTTCTTCACAAGAATTCTTGCATACTTCTCCATACCTTCATACGCAGTATGATGCATGATAATACAGTGGCCCCAGAAAGTATATGGACACTTAGGCCACTCTTAAAATGCTCATTAGGAAATGAAAAATCAAACAAATGATGCTAGAGATTTTCTCAAAACAAACTTTTTTCTAAGCCAACAAAGTGTCCAAATACTTATCTATTTGAACAATATATGTATTGTTTCATCGATGACATCATACAATGTGGTTCAATTCATTAATGTTAGTTAAAGCATTAGCTATCCATTTATTAATCTAGATTTAATTTAATATTATTTAAATTGAATGACTAGCTGTTTCAAGGATTTTAAGAAATGCATTAAAAATGTTATTTGTTACCTAATGCATTAACTAATGTTTATGAATTGATGCTTATTGTAATGTATTACTGTTTTATCATTTAAAAACATCTTTTTGCGCAGTGTTTAATGTGTGCATGTGCCATATTTCACTTGATTTGATGTTTTGTTGACATGCAAGTGTTGACAGTGTTCAAACACTTTTGTGGCCATGGAATATGCTTAATCTGCTGCCATATTTTAAATGAGAAATGTGTCGATGGATCTACGCTCCACAAATAAGGGTCATTTATCAGTGAATTGGGGTGAAGTTATGCTAGTTGATTGTGGTGCTTCTTTTATTGGGTGTACTGAGGTCATAAACTCAATCGCAAGTAGGGCACACTCTATTTTTGAGTGCTCCCTACAACAATAGATAGAGCAGAAAGAAGACGTCATGCTCAGTGCTCAGACAGCTAATCGAATCTGGAAAGTTTTCCATGCGCAGAGACGTTAGCTGAGGAATGTTCAGCTATAGGCAATAACTCTCTCTATCTCTCTGTCTGTTTCTAAAAGGCCTCTCTACACCCTCATTTTTCTTTTGCTCTTGCTTTCTCATCTCTTCTTGAAGATCACATACGTTTAGATTGTGAGTTCTCAGAATTAGCAATGATGATTATTAAGTTTTTCTTTTTTAATTTTTATTGAAAAATTTTATCATTGTTATTTTTGTTCATTGTTGTTTTTTATTCTATTTTTTTCCTGTTGTTAGTCCTTTTGTGTTTATAATTCACCCTAAAAAAATTCTGTCGTCATTTACTTGAAGCAAACTGTATTGACTTTCTTTTTTTCTGTGGAAGACAACTAGATGCATTGATGAATCTTCACAAAGTTCATAGTCACCACTGCAAAAAGAAATTGGGGAAAAAAGGAACATAAATGTAGTCCATGCGTCCTCAGATTTGGAGCAACACGAGGCTGACCAAATGTGGGCAGTTGAATTATTATAATTTTGGGATGAATTATTCGTTTAAATGTGTGCACTCTCACAAAAGTTATTTTTTGGACTTGTTTACTGTTCGCTTTTCTAGCATGTAGCTGGGTTGTGAAATCCATTATCCATGTTGACAGCAAGGGAGACAAACACAGTTGTTTGTAATTGCCATGATTTTCTCATTATAAAAAGAAATATTACAATTATTGTATTTATGTAAAATATAGCATCTGCTTCTCAGCCTTGAATACCAGCAATTGGAGTTCAGAATGAGAGAAGGTAGGTGATTGTTGCTCATATATAATGTGGAAACTAACGATTCTTGTTTTCTTGCAGCTCGTAGCATGCAGCTGAGTCCATTGGAGAGCAGCATTGTGGACAGGCTGATGACGCCCACTCTCTCCTTCCTGGCTCGCAGTCGCAGTGCTGCCAGTGTGCTGAACAACACCAGAGACACCCGTGAGTGACTGAATACCATCATAGGATCTTTTATCTCTGTGTTTAGCATCAGATAAAGTAGCTCAAGAAGAAGTTTCACATGTTTGGAAAGTCTTTTTAAACGCTAATTTGCTGTATTCTTCCATTTTTAGGGCCTGTGCAGGTTAGAAATAACAACAGGAAAAAAAATTTCTGCTCTATATGTTAAATGTGTTTTGTTCATGCAGAGTCTCCATTGTGCCCACGCTCCGCGTCTGCCAGCCCTCTCACAGTATGTTCACATCAGCCACATCGCTGCTCTGAGCGCTGGAGGGTCACAACCAGCACACCCAATATCGCCCAGCGCAGACGAGACTCCACACCTGTGAGTTATTTAAGGCTCCCTTTCACTCTTTCCATCTTTCTTATACTCTTTCTCCCCATGCATGTTATCATTTTTTGCTTTTATATGAGAGGAGGTGAGAAATTCATGCATCGTTAAAGTTAATGTTATTCTAGTGGCCATTATTACAAAAAAAAAATACGTAAGCTACAGAAACAGCATATACTGTACTGTGAAATATCATTCATGTGTAATTAGTCATGTAATGTGTCATTAGTACAAATTGTAATGAGAAATCATAAATTAGAGGTTGTAAAGAACCCTGGCTTTGAGTCTCTGTCTTTGAGGAATGAGGATGTGTTTATTTATTTATTTTTGTTATTTAATTTCTCAAAAGATGAGGAAGGATAAGAAGGACAAGGAGAGGGAAAATGAAAAGGAGAAGAGTACCATCACCAAAGAGACGATGCTGAAAAAGAGACAGTCCATGCCGTCAATGAAAACCAGAATAGAGTCCAGGTAAGATTTAACCATCAAATTGGATTAGTTTTAGTCTTTTAGGTGAGTATATGTATTTTTTATTGATTTATTTTCATTAAAATGGAAATTCTCAGAAATCGTCGTCTCATCAGAGTAAATATTCTTAGAAACACGCAAACTGTTGATGCTTATATTTTGTGAGCACTGCCTTGCATGTGCAAGAGGAAAATACAACAAAAGCTTTTAATGGATCTTTTTGCTCCGAGCGTCATCTAATTCTACAAGACCAATGCTTTATGTAATGCTGTCTCTGCTCAAATGTGTCTCCTGGTTGTCAGATGTCATAGTTTAGGTTCATGGTAAGCTAAATAGATGTGTAGTTTAGCTGTAAAAGTTACTTTTATCTGTAAAATTGGGCTGATTTTGTCTGTTCTTGCCCCTACTATGAACAAAAAATAAAATAATAATAATAAAAAAAGCTCAGACATTAAATTAAGTTTCTCTTCATGTTTCCAGTCCGAGTCCACTGTCCAAACCAAGATCTGCGTCTCCTGTGACGCCCAAAGGCCGCGTGTCCTCCCCCAGTCCTGCAGTCTCTCCCAAACCACCATCAGCACGAGCAAGCCCCAGTACTCCTAAAGCCCGACCCAAGAGGGCAAGGACCCCTGCCCGCGTGGAGAACCGCACCGCCTCGCCTGTTGCCATAGAGAGGGTTCGAGAGACCCGCAGGCCCGCTACGCCTGAAGAACCAAAGAGTGAGTCTGGTCATGATGAGTGTTGCCACAGAGGCTTTTATTCAAAGGAGTATTGTGTCCAAAAACACACTATGTATCCCAACGTTTCTGTAATTTTACGCTTTTTGTCCTCTCTCCAGTCCTCATTTTTACCCCGCTCCGTTTCTCTGTGTTTTCTCTAGCCTCGTCTCCCGTTCCCTCCATTTTCGTGTCATCAGTTTCGGACACGTCCCCGGTTGAAAGTTCACCAGTCATGTCGGTTTCCGCACCCTCTGTCCCCGAGGAGTCCCCTCTTGTCCCCGCCCTCCCACAGGTGACTTCTCCAGCTCCCTCTCCAGGCAAGCCCATGGCTGGCACCAATAACCCAGAGGAAGCCACCCGCATCCTGGCTGAGAAAAGACGACAGGCCCGTGAACAGAGAGAGAAGGAAGAGCAAGAACGGAAAGAACAGCTTGAGAGAGAGAGGTTACCTATTTTACTGTTTATTTAAGTTTAATTTGGCATGAAACAGAAGTTGCAATAGTCTTTTCTTCCCTATTGTGACCTATATCCAAGTGAAACGGCTGCTTGAACAAGATACAATGTATGATGGGACTTTATCCATCAGGAATTGATTGGATTGTTGTGGTTTGCTATTGCTATGATTTCATGTGAATGACAGGTTGTCTCACCCTTGTGCCGAAAAACACGTCATAAGAGGAGAAGGGGAAGTTATTTTGAATAAAGATTATGAGGACACATGAAATAATAATATAAAAACCCACTGTCTTTTTAGGTGACGTAGTTACATGTACTTATATAGTATTAACAGTGAATTATGCATAAGTACTTTATTAAAATAAGTAACTAACCCTAACCGGAATTTTATGGTAAATACTTGTAGTTTATTAGTATTACTCAGTACTTACTGTATTTGAGTAAGTACACGTTAAAATAAAGTGCAACCAAAAATTATGTGCATGAACTATTTATAATAAATATTGCAATATTCCTTAAAAAAAATAATTGTTCATTTATAATTTCATGTTGAATTTAATTGAATTTTTTTTGTTTTTTTGCCTGTTATAGTTTGTATATTTATAATACATAATATATATTTTTGTTTTATTGTATACTATATATATATATATATATATATATGTCTAAGCAAAGGTATATTACATAAAAAATTATATATATATATATATATATATTTTTTTTTTTTTATGGAATATATCTTAGCTTTATATATAGCCTCCGCATCCATTCTGACTTCCTCATTTTTACACAGAATTTAAATGGATTGTCTGTTCCTCAAAGCAAACTCCGTAATGCAGCAGTTAGCGCACATCATGTGCTCATGTGGCAGATGTAGGTTTGAGTCCAGCTTGCAACATGAGCTGATTCCATTCCACCTTTCTCACCAATAACTGTCTGTCATTCTCCATTATATCTTTCTAATAAAGAGGCAGAAAAACAATTAAATCTATTAAATTTCACCTTTCGTATCCCTGCCGTCAAAGCCAAACTCCACCTCAGCTAACACACACTTTTGGTATGCTTTTAAACATGTCCTGCTCCACCAGGCCGTGTGCGGTGTGAGCTCCAGGAATAGCCTTGGCCGTGTGGAGCTGTTGACGTCTGGAGTTCTCTGTGACAGTTTATGAGTTTAACACGTTTATGAGCCAAAAGGGACTTTGGCAACAACGTAATGAGAGTTCCACACTGTTTATGCTCCAGTGCCGCTGGTAACTATGGGTGCAGATATTTTGGTCACCACTAAAAAGATTGACTTTCCATCCACTTTGCATTTGTCACTTTATGATGCATGGACCATGTCTCCAATTTAAAGTTTCATGGCATGTTACCACCGTCGCAAATTTCAATGTTGCAAGAGACATCGAAGTCCATTTGCATTCACACGTCTTTTTTTGTTAATAATTCAAAAACTTCAGTGGTTAATGGCACCTATCTGGAGGAGCTTTTATATCTTCTGTGTATACTGTGTACAATGACTGACTGCTCTTTCACACAGGCTTCAGCACGAGGAGAGGTTAGCACAGGAGGCAGAGGAGAGCAGGCGCAGGGAGGAGGAGGCGCGCCTCATGGCGGAACAGGAGAGGTTAAGAGAGGAGGCCCAGCGCCTGCAGGACGAGGAGGAGGCGCAGGAAAGGGCCAAAATCGAACAAGAAGAGAACGAACGGCTTCAGAAACAGGTCAGAAATGCAACTTCATTTCTTAGAATCCTAAGTGACACACTTCACTGTATAAATACATGTACTGACAAGTACATTTATAGACTTTCCAGCTCTGAATTTTCAGGAATTGCTCAGTTGTGTCAGAGCCGTGGCCTGGAAGTTACAGCACATACTCCAGACGTGTTGAGCCTACTGGACACATGGGTTCAAATCTGCCATCGGTTGTGTCCTGAATAGTGTAATTTTAGAATTATTTGCTAGTGTATTATTTATTCATATTTGGAAGTTGCTTTTATTTTTAGTTTTTTTTCTCAATTTAAGCTTTAGTCATTTTGTTATGTGCTTTTATATATTTTATTAGGTTTTTTTGTAATATTTTTATATAGCATTCATTTTTTTTATTAGTTACTACTTCAAGTTAGTTGGCAAAACAAAATTTCTAATTTTTTTTAGTTTAATTTTTCTTGTAATATTTATACTTTATTGCAGCTTTATTTTGATTGCCGAAAGTTATTTTTAATAAAAAACAAATGTAAAATAAATAAATAAATAAATTTAAAAAAAATTTCATTTAACAATAATAACCCTGGTCCGTAGGGTCCATCTTCTTCTTTCCAAATTCCCGTTTTTTGGGGGGGTTTTTTTTGTCTGCTTTCTACTTTCTTTGTTTTTTCAGAGGCATGTCAACACAATTCAGTCCTTATTATTTTACCCAAAATTTTCTGTTTAATGTTGTAAAATACAAGCATGCAATTCTATCTTCAATTTTTAAGCAATCAAAGAGCTATAATGAGACAAATTCTAGGCAAGTCCAATTACAAATCCGTTCTTTTCTCTTCTGTGAATGGATGGATATCAAGAGTGCCAATTGGCGCAGTAGCATTTTTGAGGTTTTACCACCACCTGGTGTTCAAAACTGTATTTAAATAGATATTAAGCAGGTATCAGGGTTTCCACAGTCATGGAATACATAGACATATAAGGGAAATTTAAAAACGCCTAGAAAAGACATTCTGGAAAAAAAGGACCTTTCTGTGGTGATCATGGATTTTTCTAGTTATACTTGGTTACTGAAAATCATTTGGAAATTCATTGGATAAAATGAAAAAGTGCAGGTATTATATGCTGTTGTTTTGTACAGAGGATGTGATCTGTCCTGTGACCTGTCACTGGAAATTTCTGATGAATGCCCATCAGCTTCAGATGAAGGAATGACTGCATAGGAAGCTGTTATTTTTATTGCCCTGGATGTTCAGTGTCAATCTGATCATTTGATTGTGTCTGTAGAAAGAGGAGGCTGAGGCGAAGGCCCGAGAGGAGGCCGAGAAACAGCGCCTGGAGAGAGAGAAACACTTCCAGAAGGAGGAGCAGGAGAGGCTGGAGAGAAAGAAGGTAGGATGGGTTTCCAACTCAAATTGATATTTTTCTCCAAAAGGTCACTTTGAAATCATCTTGCTTCTTGTATGCATACCCGTGTAGTCTAGTGAAATCCTTTTATTTCCTCTCCTAACTAATCACACATGGCCACAATAGCTTTCAGGCACCGAATGTGGTAGTAGAGTGAAATCAAATCATTAAAAGGCAAGCTCTCAAGATTTATGTACGTGCCATAAATCATAGAACACCTCGACATTCACCCCCTGATCCCTTTCTGTGAATGCTTATGTGTAACAGAGAATGGCCACTCTACTTAAGTGGTATTATCCCAGCAGGACACTGTTGTACCTCTACAAGTCAGTAGCAGGGCCATTTATCAGAACCCCGACCCAACTGTCCTCAGCTCTTGGTGTGTTTTTTTGGAAGACACGGTGTCCGTGGAGCTTGACACACTGCAGTGTTTTTTATTAGATTCAGAACATAGCGTTGGCCTTAAACACCTACCACTAACTTTATGCTTAAAGGGATAGCTCACCCAGTTTTATTAAAAAATGTCCTGGCTAATCAGTGCTTTATAATGGGAGTCAATGGCTGGTGAAAATTTGAAGTCCAAAAAAGCTTCCATCCATTGGAAGAGCCAGGACATTTTAATATAACTAATTATATTTGCCTAAAAGAACCTCTCCTGCTCTGCCATCATATACCCCTAGGATTGCTTCAGGGTGAGTAAATCATGGGGTCATATTCATTTTTGGGTGAACTATCCCTTTAAAGCTGCAAGATGCAGTTTATGCTTCTGAAACTTTTATAAATAGAGGAATGGAAAGATAAACAATACAAATCATCTTTTGTAATTGAGAATAATAAAGAATCATCAAAAAATAAAAATGAAATGACATAAAATACTAAGATAATAAAAATAAATAGACCACTTGTTTGGCATTTTTGTTATCTAATACATCATTTTTCATTACTTGTTTATAACTAAACTATGGAGTCACACAATTCTGAGAACAATTTAATTGCTAGATGTAAACACAGTTGTGAGAAAAAGTCAGTGTTTTATTCAGTGAAACAAGCTTCCATACTAAACATATGAGTGAAAATTTAAATGAACTTTAAACGGTTCCCTTTTTATTTAAATGAACCCCTCAAGTTTGTTCGAAACCCGATGATCTTGTTTTCCAGTATGATTTGAGAATCATCCAAAAAAGCATCTTGTGCTTCATAATCAAAGAGATATATGATCAATGTCACAATGTTGGCTTATTTGATTAGTAACTCCAAAATAGCGCATAATCATAATATTTCTGTCATCATCAATCATGTTTCCTTTGTTTTACAGTTTTGTCATATTCCTAAAACTGTTTATTTTCAGGTTTCAATTGAATTTGTGAAACTCTTGAAACATTTTCCATGTTTTTCTTTTGTCTCTTTTGTGCATTGTTTTTAGCGTCTGGATGAGATTATGAAAAGAACACGCAAAACAGATGCAGGAGAGAAGGTACAGCGCTGCTCTCTAAAACGGCCTTACTGTGGCAGTAGCACGGCTCCAATTTCCTCTTGCGGATCAGGAGCTCAGAATCTAATTGTTTCATTTACTTTTCTTTTTTTTATCTTTTCATACAGAAAGACACAAAATCTCCATCTCAAGCTAATGGAAAAGACTCAGATTCAGACATGAATAAAGGTAACTATGTTTAAGAATGTTAGTATAAAGCATTCATATCACTACTTCACTACACTACTGGATCATTTTTAGTTAGATCTGGCATTCAATACACATGTTGTTCTATTTAAACCTTCTTTGTAGGTCTGTTTGAATCAGCAACAGCAACATTTACGTCAGACTCGCACAACACGTACAAGTCAATTTTTTTGTTATTAAGATCTGCGTAAATAAGTACCCACATCTCCACCCCCTCCAAAACTCCTTTAAGATTAAAGCAGTAGTTCACTTTAAAAAAAAAAAACTGTTGCTGATAATTTACTCGCCCCCATGTCATCCAAGATGTCCATGTCTTTCTTTCTTCAGTCGAAAAGAAATTAAGGTTTTTGATAAACATTCCAGGATTTTTACTACTGCTACCACTAATGGGCTATAAAAATGGGCATTGCAAATCAATCACACTCCATTTGCATAGTGCTAGAAAGATGTTTAGTAGCTGTTTTTTCCAACAGCCAGTATTGTTCCCATTAGCGCCTTGAAATACATTCAGTATTGTTCAAAACTAGTAAAAATGTTCTTATTGTTTTTAAAAGAAATCTCTCCTGCTCACAAAGACTGCATTTGTTTGATAAACAAAAATACAGTAAAACGGTAATATTATTACAATTTAAAGTAGCTGTTTTATGTTTTAATATATAGTAAAATGTAATTTATTCTGGTGATGGAAAGCTATTTTTTATATAATCATTGTAATATGCTGATTTGGTGCTCAAGAAACATTTCTTATTATCATCAATTTTGAAAACAGTACATTTTTTTGTGGATTCATTTTTCCAAGATTCTTTGATGGAAAATAAAAAAAGGTTCAGAAGAGCAGTATTGATTTGAAATAGAAATGTTTTATAACATGTTAAATGTTTTTAATGTCACTTTTGGTCAGTCTAACATTCTTGCTTTTTTTTTGGACCTCAAACTTTTGAATGGTAGTGTAAATGCATTTACAAAAGGACACACATTTTCAGAACAAACTCCTATTATGTATTAAAATAAAACAAATAGCCGATGTAAACACAATGAACACTGGGAATCCGGGAAACAATTCCAGATGAACTGCTGAAATGTTTATTCTGTCAGTTGTACAACCATCTGGGAATGGAACATTGATTTGGCAAAGGAACGCTAAAACAAACAAGATTGCCATTTTAAGGAGTTATTAGCATGACATTGTCTTTTTCCTAGCAGCTGCTGACTACCAGCCAAGCACGGCATTGAAACAAGATGGTGTGAACGAAAGGTAAGTCCTGTGTTCAGAACAACTTCCCTTTTTGTTTTCTGTCAATTTCCCCAGAAGTGACTGTTTTGAACGCCTGTTCTCTATTGCAGTCTGTCCGTTCTTGTGGTGAACGGCGTTCAGCCTACCAAACAAGAGAATGGCCTGTCAGCAAAAGGGGAGGCGTCTCACTTCGAAGAGATCCTTCAGCTGTCCAATCACAACAATGGACGGGAGAAGTCAGAGACCGAAAGACCCGACGAGCCAATCATGTCGTTTGAGAGAGATGAATCATTCCTTAAAAAAACAGGCCCCATTAAGCCTCAGCATGTGGCAGGTGAGCGTCTAAAGAATCTCTCATGTTTCAGTGTCAATCTTTCATCAGATAGCAGTGAGAACAAAAATAAATCTTAGCATTATTACCTGTTCACGGTCCTGCCTGCCTTAAATGAGTAGTTCACTTTCAAGTGAAAATTAGCCCATGATTTATTCACCCTCGTGCCATCCTCGGCGTATATTACAAGTTTGTGTAAGAAAAGTAGTAATATTGAAAACTTTATAAAGTAAAATAACTAGCTTCCGACCAAACAAACATGGATTCCACTTAAGTCTAAAGCACAACTTATGTGAGTAATGTGATGTACTGCTGATATTTACAATAGGCCATGACGCACTACACTACTTCCAAAGTCAGTTGCGCAAGTTGCGCTTTAGGCACAAGTAGACTGCATATGGCCGTTTGGCTGGAAGCTAGAATTTTACTTTGTAACTTGTGTTATGAATATTTTTCTAACACAAACCCATCGTTTTGCTTCAGAATGCCTTTATTAACCCCCTGGAGTTGTGTGAAGTTCGTTTATGATGGATGGATGCACTTTTTTGAGCTTCAAACTGTTGTAAAACTTTGAAGAGCCAGGATTTTTTTTTAACATATCTCCGATTGTATTCGTCTGAAAGAAGAAAGTCATGTAAACCTAGGATGGCTTGACGTGAGTAAATAATTGTGTAATTTTCATTTTAAAGTGAACTAATCCTTTAAAATTGCTTTTGTCGGGGAAGAGTCGTTGTCCTTGTCTTTCTGGCTATTTTTTTTTGCGCCTGGAGGGTAAATGTTGTTTTAGGTGCGGGTGTCATACATTGCCCTGCGGGTGTGACAGGCGGGGTAACGGGGTGAAGAGCCTGGAAGGTTTTGGCACAAAGCTGGATTCCTGAAATGTTGTCAGGATGACCCGTTCTGGCCTTGCTTGCACCCAAGACTGGAAACAGGACCCCTTGGCTTAGCTCATCAACCCCCGTTCCTTCAGCCTGATCAGCATTACTTGGTCCCGCTGCCCTCGGCACGTACCTCCACCTGTCCTTCTGCAGACAGCCCTCTAGCCATAAATCATCTGCTAAGAAAACACAAGAGGGTTCACCTCATGCTGTGCCAGCTCGTAAACTGAGATGAACGTTTTTAATCCAGGATCTTTGCTTTGCCATATCTGGAGCGCTACTCTTGTAGCATTAAGTATAGAATTTTCACTGACGTATCATGTGACTGCACATCAGATGTCAATGTTCTCAATGCAGACACAGTGGGTTTTTGTGTGCACTTTGCTGAAAAAAGCATGTTGTACCATTCTAAGTTGGTTTAAATATGCTGATCTGCCCAGTTTACTGGCTCTAAATCAGTAATTCCTTGAGCAGGTTCCAGGGGGTTGGTGAAAATATTTTGATTTTGCTTGGTTTGTTCCGCTTGGGTTTCTTGCCTTTTTTAAATAAAAGTGTTTGTTTTCCATCAAATGTTGGATTTAAAATATGTGCATTTTGTCCAGTCTTTTTTACCCACAACATTGATTCTTTGGATTAATGTCAATGAAGGTGCCTTAAAAAGGCTGGGAACCATTGGTCTAACTGATCATTTTAACTAACTTGGTCCAGGTATGATGAAATAATGACCTACTTCAACCAGCTAAAAGTTGGGATGGGCACAAGTTTCCGATTATAGATCATGAAGAATCATTCATGATCATCAAGAAAAATTCTCATGATTTTAAATGTGCTCACTAGGTTTTATTTGATGAAAAACACAGTAAAAAAAAAATTAAAATAAAAAAGGATGAATTGAAAAAAAATGTTGAATTTCAGCAGTCATTACTCTAGTCTTCAGTGTCGCATGATTCAAGAAATATCGAGCTCAAGAAATTGTTCTTATTATTATCAATGTTCTTAATTGTTGGGCTGCTTAATATTTTTGTGGAAACTGTGATGTTTTTTTTCAGGATTCTTGGATGACTAGAAAGTTCAAAAGAACAGCATTTTTTTTTACTTATAATTGTTGTTAAACAAAAATTATTCACAAAAAAGAAACAAAAAAACGGTAGTGTAACTTAAAAATATTTCACACCAAATTAAAGGATTCATCATTATTTCATTCAAATTCAAATGATCTTTTTTTTTTAGATATTTATTGTGTAAAAAAGACTTAAAAGAATTACGCTATTTATTTTATTTTGTCATTTTTTTTAATCTCCATGTTCTTCCTGTGTCCTCCAGAGGTCCTCTGAGGGCATAAACTGTTGGATGAAGCCTTAAATCTGCGAGTCCCTCAACACGCCTGCCTGAGGGACGGGTGGAAAGAAGCACAGCATGAAAGAAACCTGTGCCAAACCCAAAAAACTGTCTTCTGTTTAGACTGTACAGAGCAACCCCACTATCAGAGCCTCTTACGGTTCATGGTGGAAATTACAAGGAAGCTACAAAACAATCAAGCTGAGCTAAATGCAAACATTCACCAGAATCGCATTCATCAAGACCCCGACCTCACCCACTCTTTCTGATCACCACAGTACAATTTTTTTTTTTAAAAGGTTGTGACAAACATTATTAATCCTTGTCGTTATTCATGCTGTTGTGGGTTGAATGCAGAAGTGTTTTATTTTTTAATGTTTAGTTATTTAACTTGAAAAAAATTGTAACTACTGGGTACAATTGTATGTGAATAATGTAAATTGGATCATGGGAGGAGACGATCTGTGAATAAACAGAATGAAAGGGACTGCCATGCCTGAACTCCACTGTTTCAGAGTTTTTAATGTTAGAGATGTTTTAATGCTGAGTTACCTGCTTGCATAAGAAATGTGTAATATTCAGAAAGATTAACCATGCATGCACATGCAACTGCAGCGACAAAGTTAGTTTAACATTTTAGTTTTAACTGCGACTCTAAAGATGACTGTAGAGAATTGTGTTTTCACTAGAGTCTTACCATAATATTCCTGGTTTTCTTGTTGATAGAACGCATGTCTCAATTTTATGCCTATTTATAAACCAGAACAGATCGCCCATACCCAAAGGTGTCCTGTTCAACTACAAATGATGACAATTTATAGCCACTCTGGAACTTTGTTATACCGTGAGAGCGCAAACTCTTGGCGAAATCTTTTTTTTTTTTTTTGTTTCCAATCATGGCCCACTCTTAAGGAGCACTCTTGAAACTAAGCATATATAACATATGCTCTTATAAAGGGTGATTCTGAAGTAATTGTTCCTGAAAAAAGGAGAAACATTGATGCCTTTATTTTATGTGCTGTAAATATTTGGTTTACTCTATTAAAGAGGGAATTTATGTTGTGAAAACTTCCCTTTAATTTCATTCAGCATAATTATTCTTATTTGTGCTGCAAAAAATATTTTCATAAATAGTATTTTAGCTTTTACTGAACATCCTTAAAAGTAGGGATGCATGATATATCGGCCACGATATCGGTATCTGCCGATATACGTTATCGTTTAATGTTATCGTTATCTGCACAGTAAGAAAGTTTGGCTGATATATTAAAGCATATAAATAATGGGTTATTTCCTTCATCTGAGACACTTCAGATGCACTTTTTAATGGCTTGAAATAGGATTGGAATCACTTCAGAAAACAAAAAAAATACAGTTAAGTACAACATAAAGTGCAAGTCTGTCATATAATCTACATAAGTATAATGAGAGCATTATAAGTGTGTGCGTGGGACATGGCTTTTAATGTTGAGACTTTTGTATTTGTAATCAGGCTCTCAAAATACATATAAAAATTTGGACTTTGATATATCGGTTATCGGCTTTCAAATATAAAGGATTGTTTGGTATCGGCCAAAATGTTAATATTGGTGCATCCCTACTTAAAAAGAAGATACAATTATATTATTGTCTATTATATCTAAGCAAAATTGTGTACGATAATACGTTTTTTATACAAAATTGGATCTTGAATTAAATGTATTCTTATATGCCATTGGCATTTTTCCTTATTGCAAAGAAAAAAAAAACTTACGAACAAAACAAAAATAATTCAATATATATTCTCTGAAAACAAACCCAAATATCCAATGCAATTTTAAAGTGATCAAATTTACAGTTGAGTTTTTTGATTATTTAAGGAAAAAAAAAACCCTACGACGTCAAAATTCGTGCTTTGTTTGCAGCTTAAATCTGAGTGATATTGCGCTGATGATCTGATAGAGGTAATGCATATCCTATTGGGAAATCTAACCAGGTCCAGGATGGCTCAGCTGTCCCTATTTATGCTTTTCCAGAAGGCCATAAAGCGATGAGTTAAACGTCTGTACCAGACTCCTGGCCAAGATCACATCCCTGTGACCTTTGTGCACATGCTTCGGCACTCTTGCCATCTGTATAGCATGACATCTAAAACCATCACGATTCATGTCTCTCTCTCTTTCTCCCTCGTCCTAAAGCCTGCTCTCAGAACTCGCTTCACCGAAGATTTTGCATTGTGAAGCAAAGGTCAAACTCTCAGTCCTGTTTGTTACTTTATTCTGAATACTCTCATTTGGTTTCATAGGTGGTGGGTGTCTGTAGAAACAGACTCCAGTAAACAGTGTAACCCTGATCTTTGTAAGAGTTTGGTTTAGTATTGTTTATTATGAGACATCCGCCATATTCATACTCAGCAGAGGGCAGCAAATCAAAGCGTATGGACCCACCAATTGGGTTTCTCTCACCCGAGGACAGTCAGACTGGTTGCCAACATTTACTTTTCTTCGCTGCCTCTGTTTCAAAGAAGAATGTGAAGAATGGGACTGGCTATATTTTCCAGCCCAAAATTCCCTGTAACTTTAGATGGACACATAAATGGCGGGTTTGTTTCAACAGAGTGGTGTTGTTGTGGGGATTGCTCCGATTGCGGGAACCGCTTGTGTTGTCCTGCAGGGGAAAATAAAAGGCTATTTTTAGCCCGATGTGTGTAGCTAGTGAGTTATTATAGCATAAAGGCAAAGCCAAGGAGATGAATTAATTCACCAAGGATGAGGAACAGTGGAAGGATATAACTGGCATAAATGCAATGGAAATGAGAAGACAGAGGTTCTTTCATAGTAAGGTCGTGTCACTCCTGAATGGCTTGGGTGTGAGATGAGTAAATGCATCATAAAGATTTTGACATGATTTATAGTCTGTTATCTCTTCAAGGCCATTTTGGAGTTCCTCTGCTAACACCCAGTGATGATAAGTCAATCTAACCCATAACATTACTTCACAGATGAAATCTGTTTGGTGAGTAAAAGCTCCAGTCCATAACCTTTTTAGGTGTTCAAAATGATCCAAAATCATTTTTTGAGCAAGTACGAATCTCTTGAGAGAATAATTCAAAATCACTCACTCATAAAGATAGTCACTTGTCACCACTGACATAACAATGTCAGTAACATAACAATGAAAATACAACCACCATTGGAATTTGGTATTTAGCCGTTTATTGTGAAAATCAGTTGAACTAGCCTTAAACATCTAATGAATGTTGCTGAAAGGCAAACATGCCATCCGTACTGCCACTTTTCATGATGTATAAGGGTTATCGAGCGGTCAAGCTCTGTGGTGAGTGAACATCCACTGCTTCACACTGTGAGATTCTATACCATCAAAGGACTTCAAACAAACTGCTGTCCAAAGCCATATTGCTCTCACACTCACTCTCAGCTGTCTTATCTACCAGGCAACATGTCCCCTTCCCACAGCTGTTATCGTCCGATGGCAAATTGACGCGAAGGAGCACAATGACTGGTGCTCAAAATAAGCCCATTGGAAATTGCTATTAGCGTTTGAGGGCCGGGTACTTTCCAAACAGGCCTGTTTTGCAGTTCTCGCAGTGATGGATGAGTCTTTCACTACAACTTCGGACTTTCTGGTGTTCTCACTGTAAATCATATGATCTTTGAGGTGTTTGGCAAAAGTGCCACAATATAGGTGGTCAAAGTCTTGGGGGTGGCGAAGTTTGTGGTACCGACCAGCTGGAGGTAAATGGGCAGCAGCTGGATAATCTGTACTCTTGTTTTCTTCATGCATTCAGGCGTTGGTTGGCTTTGTGATCAAAAGTCTGTGGCTTGCTCTTAAGAACACCAGTAGATATATTCTGCCTTTGGGAATCCATTCTTATTTTCATAAGTCATTGAGCCTATTCATGAGTGAAAGACATATGACTCATACATTTTATTTATTGACCTTTTCCTTTTATTAAAGAGTACAATAAAGAGCAGACATGAAAGTGGAGAAAATGTTTTTTGATCAAAAATACATTAAGAATATTTGTATTATGTAATAAATACATTAAGAATATTTGTATATAAATGTAATGTATTCCTGTCATGGTAAAACTGAATTTTCAGCAGCTAATACAGCACTCCAGTCTTTAGTGTCATATGATCCTTTGGAAATCATTTTCTTCGTTGGATTTGGTATATATATATACACTAAATACAGTGTTTCATACAACCATCAGTACAGCTACTACTGATATTCTAGGTATAATGATTGTTCATAACTTATTAATCAAAGTAAGAAAGAGTAATGAGGTACTGTAGACTCAGTGGGATTGTATGTGTTTTCCCGCTCTCACATCCTGAATGATTTGCATGCAGCGATGTGATTTGAATGCAAAGGATCCTTGTCTTGAACATACACCATACCTCAAATACATCAGTGTCTTCAACTCTGGATTCAGTGTTAAGTAGCATTAAGGAATCGAGGATCCAGTTTTGCTAGCTGGCTAGAGAGTCTTTTTATCACAGCAGGAGAACAACAGCTGTGTCACTTATTTTATTTTCTTGAGTGGAGAACATTTGCCACGTCACCTCAAGTGTATTAAAGGCTATATGGCCAGAGAAAGATTCATGGTCAGCTGTAAACCATCTTGACTGGCACTGGATTATTGTTGCTGGCTGGCCCCGGAGGAGCTTTGACTCATGACTCAATGAAGATCAATTCCACCGATCCGCTTCATTTGAGACCAAACAATTCTATGACCACTCGGTCTCTTCTGAACAATAGAGCTGTCTCTCATCATGCCATGCAAATTATTTATATTAAACAGCAATATTAAACAAACATTAGTGCGTTTTTGGACAATAGGTAGCTACATCACTGATTCTGTAGATTATTGGAAGCATTATACACTCTAAAAATGCTGGGTTGTTGGATCAAATATGGACAAACCCAAACACTGGGTTAAAAATGTAATCAAAAAATTTAACCCAATGGCTGGGTTTGTCCATATCTGACCCAAAGTTGGGTTAAGACAACCCAGCAATTTTTAGAGTGTAAGGGTCAATAACCCTCCAAAAATTTAAGTGGCAAGTTATATGAAATGGGTCAAATTGTATTTATAATAAATGTTTGCTATCTTCCCCACAACTGATTGTAATGCTATTATTAACATTTTTTTCTCTCTCCAAAAATTCAAGACTACAACTGTGATTTTTTTTTCAATTAAAATCTCAAAATTTCAGCACCAAACCTCTATTCTTTAATTATTATTTTTTAAAATATCTTAATATATCCAGAATAAAATGAGTGTCACATCATTGTTTCCGCTATATAAATAAAAAGCTCAAAAGAAAAGCTCCCATCAAAGGAATGAGACAAATTGGTCAAGGGTTAACAAATCTCTGTGTGAGTATATGTGCGTTTACGAGAGACACTTGAGAACTGGGGAGGGGAGTTTATGAGGATCAACCTAACTGCAACACACCACGGACACACACTGCAGGACCTCTGAGGCCTGCTGCAATTTCAGTTGCTGAACATACTCACCCCTTACCCCTTTGTTCTAGTTGTTTTTTCAATTTAAACCGATAATTCAAGTTAAAGGTACAATCTGTAGGATTTTTGCAGTAAAATATCCCAAAACCACTAGGCCAATGTTATATATTTTGTATCGTTGATTACTTACAACATCTCAAAAGTTTCAAACTATTTGTAAATCGTAAGAAACGGGGCGTGTGAGCAGGGGTGAGGAGTCGCCAGTTAGTGGCGTCATATCTGCGTTACCGTCGGTTTCTGTCCGTACTGACATAGTAACCATGGCGACAGATGTTGACAACTGGGTTATCCCCGTTATGAGTCCTGTTGCAGTCTCTTTTTTTCTGTAGCCATTCTGAAGTCCGGACGAAGTCTTTTTGCATTTTACAGCAGATGAATCTGTTGTCACTGGTGATTGCCGTTTGAACCTTTCTGGATCCTCCATCAAATTGATAAGTTTATAATTCTATTTTATTATATTATATATTTATATTATATCATTATCAACATCCTCACATGCAATATAGCCTACTAGCCGAGACTCCTTCTTTATGTGTACAGATGTGACATAAATAATGACGCAAAGACAAGCTCGAATCTCCCACGGAAATCCACCGTAATTTAAAAACATTATTTCAAGCTTATCGTTTTGAATCGATCTAAGGCAAGCAGATAGTTTTGAACACTGGCTGGTTGTGTATTTTCTCAAATATGTATTTTGGACCCATTGTCAGACTCATTTATACGAATCGGTTCAATCAGAACAACTCGTTTCAATGAACCGGTTCAAATTCTTCAAAACCGATTCAATGACTGTTCAATGAGTCGTTGAATTAGTGAAACGATTTTTATTCACACAGGTCAGGTGTCACCCTGCCACGCACATTTGAAGCTTATGTGCCTTTTAAGGTTCTTTTTTCTTATTGTTGTTTTTCTGATGGTTGAATGACATACTCAGGTCCAAAACATTCTGTAATTTGCGGAACAAATGTATAATATAAATGCAACATGTTTCAAAATGATCTTACCTATAATTCAGAGGTTTTACAGAGTGACGTTTATTGTGGTCAAAGCTGTAGGCATGCTGGATCTGGATCAGCATTCACAGAAAGCTTATTGTAAGCTCTTTTGTCATGGAAATGTTGAGCTGCCAGAAAAGTCTAACTGTATTAAACATCATGAGATGAAAAGGGTGACATTTTATTTACAACAAACAAATAGAAAAAAAGGAACTTTGCCTGTTTGTCATTAGGCATGCAGAACATCATTATTGACTAGAGAAATAGCAGATGGTTTTGTCTATTTTCTGGATATCATGTCTCTATCATCTCCATAGCCCAGAGCACTTTTCTGTTCTCCTCTTCTCATTGCACTGGCATGCCACATCTTATTAAAATAAACTTGCATCTGGACACCCACCATGGCAACAAGGTCTTTAGGAACGAGTCAGATTTCTGTCAAGGTCTGCCATGATGACCTAACCGCATAGCCTTCAGCACGATGAGAGAAACCTTCGTTTATAAATGAGATGCCAACTATTCCAGATCTACTACTTAACATCCGCTGCGTCCTTGGTTCCCATATCCCTTCCCAACATTGTGTTGCCTGTATTCATGATGGCTTCTTGCCCCTGGCAGGTATTAGAATTATTACAACTTTATTTCAGGCTTCTTCATGAGAAACATATAAATATATAGTAGTGTTCAAATCCTTACAATAACTATGAAATATTTATAATTTTGAATTCAAATTGATAATTTAGGATATATTATCCAAACATATAACCACACAATTTAAAGGGATACTCCACTTTTTTTTGGAAATAGGCTCATTTTACCTCTCCCCCAGAGTTAAACAGTTGGGTTTTACTGTTTTGAAATCCATTCAGCCGATTTTCTGATATTTAGAAGAATACTCTGGTCTCATTGACTTCCATAGTAGGAAAAAAAAATACTATGGAAGTCAATGAGACCAGTCTGGTTACTTATATTCTTCTAAAAATCAGAAAATCAGCTGAATACATTCGGAAATGGTAAAACTCAACTGTTTAACTCTGGGGAGTGGTAAAATAAGCCTATTTCCAAAAAACGTGGAGCATCCCTTTAAGACCAGATCCACATCACTGCAATACAAGATTGTGATTCAGACAAATGCATACCAATTTAATGCATCCAGGTAAATATATTTAACACTGTCAAATGAACCTACTCAAGTCCTCAAAAATGCTCTAATGCAGTATATAGCTGGTGCAGAACACAGTGAAAGTAATAGTTGAAGTGTGTATAATGTTGTGCAAACGGGCTTTATTCAATCCAGGAGTGAGCCTGTCACATCCAGAATGATTCTGATATCTCTGAGGAGGTCTGAAACTGGATCAGTCTGTTCAAATGAAGTGATGTAACCATCAATTCTCAACGTCAGAGGGTCACTTCTCACAATGTTTTGTTAGGACTCTTCATCCACGAACAAAACTAAATTTGCTTACCATACCACACCATCTAACATATAGATGCACCAGATCCACATGAATGCAAGTCAAGATTGTGACTCAGAAGGTTAATACAAACCATTGTATGCATTGTCTGTGCATGATTGATTCGATCAGCTTCAAATATAATTTATGACCGAGTTCAGTTGGGATTTTTCTGCTGCCTATGATATGAATATGGTTTATTGATTCTCATCCAACGTGCCATGTTTCCAAACGGGGATTTTTCTTTGCTTTAAACTTCCTTTGTAGGTTCTTTTACAGTTGACGACAACATATTTATAGTTTCGATTGAGAAAATATATGAAAGCTTGTCAAAGGGTAGGATTAAGAAAGGAAAGTGAGAAAATGGGTGTAATCTGTACGCAGTGTGGAACATTACTTTTAACCGAACCCAGTGTCAAACCTTCATACAGGGTTTAACAATGTTTTATGGGAAAGAGCCTTATGATTTCACAATGGTGTCACTTGTCTGCCCAGCTGCTTTGGAAAGCTGGAAGCTTTGCGCTCCGTATTTTTGGGACAGCCACCATCCTCTCTCCGCTTGCCCACTGTAAGCGGGTGCCAAGAGTAAAATGGAAATTAGGTGAATGCATTTGAAATCAGAGCTGGCAAATATGTTGCATGTTTGTGTATGCTGTGTGCATGTGTTTGAAGGGGGTTGTCCAGTGTGAATGGTTGTGATGTGTTAATGGTTGTGATACGTGTGTGTATGTAAGACGAGATGTGCAGGAGAAAGAATGGTACAGTAGCACTCCATTTGTTTAACTCTGGAAGGCAACAAATAGCCAGAAGAGCAAATACGGGTGAACCAGAGACTAACACAGAACAGTGCACCCATTCAAACCAATAATTTGTCTTGGCACCATTTGTAAAGGGTAGAAAATGAGATCATTGAATTTTGGTTCTGGTGAGCAAAGATGAACACAATATTTAAAAAAAACAGGAAATATTATAGGTCATTTTTAAAGTGCCCCTATTCTGCTATTTTAAAGTCTCCTAATTTTGTTTTGGAGGTCTCCTACAAAAGGTTTACATGCATCAAAGCTCAAAAAACAGTTTGATTTTCTCATAATATAGATCACCACATATTTCAATGATTCTCAAGCGACTCAATGGATGAATCAGTCTCTCTAAATAAGTTACTCTGCTCTGATTGGCCAGATGGCCCAGACTGTTTCGAAAGCTACATGCCCATAACTGAATATAAGGTCCATCCGGAGGCGTCCTACAGCTCAGCAATTGGCTTTATGCACAGCTGCACTACTTCCTGAACTTCAGGCAGCTCCTTGTTTTCCTGTCTGCCATTATTGGGCAAACATGATTAATTCACGTGTGTCTGATTATTGTTGCCGTGACTACTGAGGTCAGGCACACCTGAACTAATCAATTAATCAGCAGTACTATTCGAGTGGTTCAGAGTCGATTCTTTATTTTGGGAGACAACAACTTTAAACTATAAATTTATCATGCACTTTCAACTGTGCCGAATATTTGCATTCGTAAACAGATATTTTACACACAGCATGAAAGGGAATATTCTAAAAACCATAGGGGCAGTTTAATTAAATTTTAGCTGAAATGTTTTTACTCATAATAGAGATTTAGCCAATATAATCTTTGGGAAGCCTTTCTGTCTTGCAGTTATTGCTGTACGGAAATTAAAGATCATTGCCATGTTTTTTTTTTTTTTAACCCGAGGAATGGAGAATTTGAAGAAACACCTTGTGCTCTGAACCCTGCCTTGTTCCATACACCTTTGGCCTGGTGAAGCCAAAAGCAACAGTGCTGGGTTCTAGCCTTTAAACTGGCTTTTGGTCCAGGATTAATAAAAATTACCAGAAAGTACTGCAGTATTAGACATATTGGAGGAAGGTGCCTGTATATTGCCTGACTAGCCTTTGAGCCTCATAGGTAGTTTAGAAGTCATATGATGTCCCTTACAAAAAAAAAAGTTTACTTCTTTTAAACTAAAAATAATAACATATACCTTGAGTCTTCTTAGAAATTTTGCCTATACTGTCAGGGTTCTATCACTTCGGTCTGTTTATTCTTGGTTAGGTGATTCTGACATTTATGCTCTGTGTTTGTGTGAGATACTGAGCGCACGGGATGAGCATTCGCTCATTCTCTTTGCGCCGTCTTGTTGTGTAAGCCTGGTTTGGAGTTTGCTCGGGCCGCATGCTCTTCTGTCCGTGTGGGGTGTTTCTTTGGCCGTATGTTTTAATGTAAGGCTAATGAGTGTTCTAATTAGCTGCAGTTCACACTTACATAAATTAGAGGGGGTAAAGTTGAATGTGTATTTGGCATGCTGTCCGGGGGAGGGCTCCGAGCTCGGAGTTCAGGCCGAACCCAGAGTACTCCCCCCCATGTCAGTAATAGGACTAGAAGTTTGGAGAAGGGGTGGTGGAGGGTTGCTGTTAAACTGTCAATGGATTGACAGTTTGTTAATGGATGTGTTAATTATCTGAATGTGCTCCTCCCGAACTTTGTAAAAGGGGTTAGTTCACCCAAAATTGAAAATTATGTCATTAATGACTCACCCTTAGGTCGTACCAAGCCTGTAAGACCTCCGTTCATCTTTGGAACACAGTTTAAGGTATTTTAGATGTAGTCCGAGAGCTTTCTGCCCCTCCTTTGAAAATGTATGTACGGTATACTGTCCTTGTCCAGAAAGGAAATAGAGACATCATCAAAGTAGTCCATGTGACATCAGTGGGTTAGTTAGAATGTTTTTAAGCATCGGAAATACATTTTGGTCCAAAAATAACATAAACTACGACTTTTTTCAGCATTGTATTGTCTTCCGGTTCTGTTCAAGCCGCGTTCAGTGACGCTAGTGACGTAAGACGCTGCTGACGTGTAATCCGGTGCATTGTATAAGTAGTGAATTTTAAGTATGTGAATTTTTGTGTCCTCTGGTTGGAATTTACTTCAAATATACTTAAAGTACAGATAAGGTGTATGTCAAGTATAACAATTATATAATTATATATGCATAAATTGCAACATAGTATATTTAAAGTGCAAAGATAATATATAAATATTAAACTAAGTATGAAGTTATGTTCACTTAAAGAAAAGTATACTTGCAATAAAAAACTACTAATCTAAGTATACTTGAGTATACTTCAAAGTGTACTTTCTTAAAATAAAAATTGTGCTACTTATATTGTGCTTTTTATCTAGTAAACTCAGTATACCCATAAGTTCACTTATAATATGGTTGCGGTACAAATGAAAAATGTAGTTGTAAACTAGGTGTACTTATAATATACTAATATTGGACTCAAAGTATACTTAAAAATATACCTTTTTACACCAAAAATTGGGCCAGTGTAGTCCCAAGTAGTATTGAAATAGTACAATGACAAATATAGTACATTGATATTAGTATACTTGCTATACATAAAGTATACATTACTTGAGTTTAAAATTAACTTATTTTTTGTAGGATGTCCCTCTATCAACATTTATATTAATAACAGTCAGATTTTAGCATTAGGTTCATAGGCCTGTGGCTTTAAAAACGTTAATTGTGTTTACAGGTAAAACGATTTTTGACTGGTCAATGAACTTCTTGCAGCAGGTTAAAAATATAAGCCAGTTTCACACTTTTAAGAGCACTTTGTCAGTGGTAAAACATAATGAAGCTACTGTACAGTAGCTTTATGTAAGACTGAATGTAAACCTAATAGCAGAATGGAGTCATAGTCTGAATAACAGCCAAACGATGTGTTAATTACCATAACCTATCTTTTGTCAGACAATAATGGCACATAATCTGATAAATACAGTATGAGGTCTAGTTTTTGCCTGTTCTAGTGAGAGGAAAACCATTATTTTTGGTTAAGTTACCGAATGCGAACAGTAATAAAATCCAGATGTGCTTCTTGGACTTTGTTTCCATAGTTGGGTTTTGGCTATCGGTGACAGCAGAGGGAGTGTGCGAGAAAGGAGAAAATTTGTAGTTTAATCTCTGCTGTTACATAACTGATCTGTCTGAAGATGTGCCCGTGAAAGTTAACCCTAATATAAGTGTGAGCATAGCTTATGAGAATATCATTCTGATTGTTATAAGAGTGATTTACCTCTTCATTCAAGTTACTGCTACCCTTAATATGTGGTTTATTGGCTCATTACTTTTCTTGCATAAAGTCCGCATGCAATACTAGATGGACTCTCCACATAAAACATTAAGTTCTAGAAGCTCTTGTAAAATCGCTTTTGCATTTCATTCTCTTAAAGTAAACCCATGGGGTGTTATATTACCCTCAGAGTGATGTACTCTATGATCCAAAAGGATTTTTTTTTTTTTTTTTACAATAAGTTTCATTGTCTTTTTATGTTTTCAGTGTGTGGATAGCTGCACTTATAACTGATTACTTGCAGAGCGATTGTTGCAATCTTAGATGATTTTCACGCTCTTTTACAATATATGATTCTGATTGGTCAGTTATGACTTTCTGCGGGCATTTGACAAAATATTTTGGAGCTGTGCAATGTGGTGCATTGTGAGACCTGTAGTCTTTCATACAAATGCGCCCCTTGGTTATTTTCGGTCTTTTCGCGGTCAAGAGGGCACAAAATTAAAAAATTCTTTACATTTCGACTACATATATGATCCACTTTCAATAAAAATTAATGTTGCAATGTGTGAAATGCTCCTTTAAGTGAACACCAGTTGATGGGACAGGTAATATGTTGTATATATAATAATCATAATACATATTGTGCGTCCCTGGATTGAAGTGGTTGGACTTTGTGCTTTTCAGTCGAAGCTTACGTTACCAAATTCTAATTTTATGTCAGCTCAGCTGTAAACCACAATAAACCGAATAATATGTCTGCAGCTTCACAGCATGTGCTCATATATTCCTTAACAATTATTGAGTGTGAATTTTAAAAATATCGCCAAGCAGTCATTCACAAACCCAGTCCATACAGAGCAGCTGCACAACCTCAGAGCAAATATTGTGCACATGTGAAGTCACAGTTGATGAGATTCTGAGAACATGTTTCTCCAGTAGAGACCAAGTATAATTTAAACAGGTATCTATAAATAATCGCCTGTTGACACAAATTGTGCAGCGTAGCGTGCAAGTGAGTAAGATTATTCTAGCGTATGCTGAACAAAACATACTGTACCCACCAATTAATTATTACTACTGACTAGATAATAATACAAACTAATTAATAATCTGCTGTGTGTGTAATCATTTTATGATGAATTATGCTTAATATCATTACTTAAATCCTTAAACTGTCTTTCTTCTAATTGTTTTTTAATGGCTGAGAGTCATTGTGATGAGTTGAGCAGCCACTTGTTATTAATGCTAAGCAACTGGGATTACTTATCCCAATGGTATAGCCTGCCAATTAAAATGTGTTCAAGAAACATCAATATTTGACTGGAAAAGGTGACCCTTTGAATGTTTACATGGACATGGAGAACTTGTCCAGAGTTCAAAACAGTGGTATAACAACTGTCTTTTAGCCAATTCTGAACACTAAATTGTTCCGAATTCTGCAATATTCTGTGTGAAGTGTCTAGCTGAACAAGAGTAGCGCTGTGGTTATTTTCAGTTGTATTTATGTTGGAGAAGTACAGTTGTTTAGCTATATTTGCAAGCGGGCGGTGAAAATAAAAGTTTTGTTTTACATATAGCACTACTGCTTGAAGAACATTGAGCGCTCTGGATTTTGTGTGTAATAACTTGATATGTTTTGTACGCATGAAGGCTTGTAGTTTGCGTGTAATGTGAGCATGTTATGATATTCTGGAGTATACAGTAATTATTAACATGATTTATACCATATGGCTGTTAAATGATTGAATCTGATTGGTTGACGGACGTTCTAAGTTGTGTAATTATTTTGAGGGAAATGCACGGCTAAAGTAGTTCCAAGCAGGCACTACAGTTCCATATCACAAAAGATCATTTCAAGTCATTTCAAAGGTTCTTACAGACTAAAACCACAAAAACAACCAAAATTGCATTTATTCTTACATTCACATTCGTATTACAACCTCAATTAGTCACTTGCAACGTCTCGCATCTGTCACTGCAAATTCAAATTTCGCGCCTTGACTTTTGCTACTCTTTACGCGATATACGAGGTGCAAAACTAACACTTGCAACTTGTAACTCAGTGGCGGCAAAAGCAGAAGGGGGGCGGGAGCGGGGGTGTTCAAAGGAGCTGTTTTATTGGTTGGCGCCTATGAAATGGGACTTCTATTGTACGTGAAGATGACACGAAACCCGCCTCCTCGTGGATGTTCTGAAACGCTAGCATGGCTTAATGCATTGGATTGATTTAAAAGAAATTAATTATATTATCAAACCTAGTAAACACCATACTAATAATGCATACTGCAGAAAAGCAGATGAGCACAGAATATGAACGCAACAGTATGCAAATGTTCACGTACACGCATGAATATTTATTGTACAAGTTCTCAAATTCACATCTACGTGCTCTCGAGTTTTGCTACTAATTTACCTTCATATGAATGCCTATGCCCCTTCCTGGAGCTTTCAGTCTAACCATCTCGGCTTTGCCAAATTTAGTGCTGGTTCAGTGTTTTTTTTTTTAGACTTTTTCTATGGCGGCAGACTCAATGATTCGGTCTCTCTGGCTCTAAAAGGCCCATCACAGCAGAGTCTGTCTACACAGGAAGTAAACTGGGCCCAGTTCCTCCCCCGAAACTCCATCCCAACGAACGAGTGTCAAGAACAGCTTGTTCCTTTACCTACACGTGCTACACCACAACTATGTCAGTTGCCTAAAACATCAGCTGAAAGTCAGAGTTGGACATCAGTGTCACAACCCAAAAGTTATGACGGCCACCAACCACAACCTCATTTCTGCATAGTAATTAAAATGATCGTCTTTCTCTCATCCGGCCTTTTAAAGGCATTATTGTTATGTTACACAACAGAACTGTTGTTTTATTTTCTTGTTGTTCCCACAATTTTCTCCATCTCCCCAGTTCCAGATGTATTTTTGCACCAAAAGCAGGATTTGGGGTTAGAGAACCAATCATGAGTGAGTCATTGTGGTTGGGTTGCAAACTGCATTCCATCCTGCTCCTGAACATAAGCTCTTCAAGATCTCTTAATCATAAAGAAGGAGATAGCGATTCCAAAATACCAATTGATGTCAGGACTTAATTTATCTCCTTTACGGCTCTGTATCTGCCAGCAGTTGTTTGGGGCATCTGCACTCCCTTATTGTTTTTGATGTTGTTGTTTAAATGTTTGAAGCATTAGTTGATTTCATTAATGGTGGGGGACCTGCTGGGAGAGCTTGACATTTGGACATTATCCACTTATTTTCATCTGAATCTTGTTAATGATCACTAAACAAAATATATTTGCTTGATTTCTGAATTTTCTTGAATTTTTTTGATAAAACTGTGGTTTGTGTTTTGTACAGATTGTTTTTATAATAGACTCTAAGCGTCAGAGTTTATAAGAGTCATGGCTAATCTTTGCAGTGCAGTGTTTGACACCCTCTTTAACACTCTCAGTAACATGAGCTGTAAATGGTCCCTGCAGTGGGACTGAAAGTGGATTTATGAATCCAATGTCTAGAGTTCATGACACATATAAATAGCATTCTTTCATTGCTCATATCAAGTTGTGGGCTAAGGAGATTACCTTTAGAACAGAGGGGTTTTTAAATGCAAAAAAATACCAATAACATTTTGATAGTTCGCTATGTGACTTTTGGTCCTCTAGTAGTTAAACAAAAAAACTGCATGCATTTTGCGGGAAGAACATTGTTTTGGTTGTGCTTCAGCCCCGCGTGACTGTGGATAGGACCATTCACAATAAATAATGCTTCACAATGAACTCTGCTAGAGAGAGACACGAGACAAATTATCTGTTTAATAAAATACCTTACAACATTTCAAATCTCGGTTCATGCCATCTCTGAAAAGCCAATGTTGATTCTTGTTTTATTACGAGATCTGTTACATTCTCCTTTTTGATGGCAGACTCTCTTTTGTCTTTAAACAGGTGATTCTTCAGAGGTCAGAGATTTAGTGTGGTCCATGTCAACCTTTCTTGTCCATTGTGACAGCTAACCTATGCCACGCCAACACCATTCTATAATGATTAGGCAGGAATGAAGAGGAGAGAATCCAAATGCAAGTACTAATTTAATATACAAACAGGTAATCCAGGGCAAAACAGAACATGAACTCCGAACAAGAAAACAGCTACAAGCAAACAACGAGCAGCAAACAACAACTAAAGCACAGAGGTTTAAATACACAGGCAAACAAGCTAAACAAGATAACAAGGGGGTGGGGCTAATTTGAAACACCTGGAGAGACTAATAAACAAGAAAAACTACAAAGGACTACAAAACATGGCACAGAACAGGAAATAACAAAAGTCCACACAAGACAGGAATCATGACACAAGCATGGGTCAAAGTACCCAGAGCAACTTTTCCCTATTTACAGATATGAGGAGACATGTACAAGCGAGTGACGTATATACGGAATGTCCAGTGAAAACTACTTATAGTAGACTTAATACAGTGAATCAAACTTAATACAGTGAATCAAAAGTTTTGGAAGAAGGATTAATGATCTGCTGACTTATTTTAATGAAGTTAATTTTGAACAAATATGTATCTTGAAAATTGTAGATTAAAAAGTTATTTTTTATAGCAGAATCATTTATTTGCATCAGTAATGCAAAATTTCTTAAATGTGTTGTCAAAACTAAAACCTTTCTCGGAGTCACCCAATATCACTTTGGAGTCTTATATCACCCTGAACAGGTTTATTTTGGGATTATGACTGTCTAAACACTCTAATTACATGGCTACTCATTAAATAAGGAAATAAATGGCCATTTAATATTGATGAAATTATTGTATTATATGAGAAACAATATAACTTGTAGGAAACAATAGCACAGGTGTGAAGGAAGTACTTTTATAGGCCATTACACAAAATATTTGACTGCAAGATGCCACGATTGAGTAATCATGAGAACAGAATCAGCACCAATCACCCTCTTGAATCATCACTGCTATGCTGGAAATTTAACCGTGAGCGAGACTGTTAACAAGCTGAAGATATTGACTGACAGTGCTAGGAAAATGACATATGGTAGGGACAGATTAGCACAGGTGCTAAATTTACCCCCTTCGTGTCGAGGGGGTTGGGGTTGAGAAGGACGTTTGTGAAGATCTGAAATTTGCCTGCTTGCTTTCAACGAGTTGATTTGCCTCACTTGTGAAGAGCCCTGTTTACTGCAGTGGCTCGAGAAGTCTTCCTTGTAACTTTCTTTATTGAAATAACAGATCACAAACTCCCAGCGTGCATTATGGCCGTAGGCTACATCGGCAGCCAGGTGGATTAACCTGCGTCTGGGGATTTGGAGGCAGTTTTGTGCCTCAGCTGCCGTCTCCTCTCAAAAGCATTCACCATCTCGCTCTGGGAGTGCTCTTCAGAGAGGGTGGCAGCTGGCTTGGCCATGTTTTTCAACACAGTGTGCCTGTGGGCACACATTTATCAGTCAAACTCTCTACATCAAAAGGAATAACAACAGCATGGTGGAGTCAGTGTGGTGTACAGCTTCACAAACGCAAGATAAATGTGCATTCCTGGTGCTCTTCCCAGATAACGTTGAGGTATTTGCTGTGTCATTTTGTACTGCTCATTGGGGTAAGCGCCAGATCATTAGATTTTAGGGAAAAAAGCACACGTGGAGAATTCTGTCAATTGAAGTCATATGCCACATATTCGATCAATCAGCAGTACCTGATTTTAACCAGGATCAGTTTTTATTGGATTATTTGCATAGGATAGTCATAATTTTTGAAAAAAACAAAGAACATCAGTACAAAATATGAGGCATCAGCTGCTGTATTTGCAAAATGCACATGTGTACACCATTATCTAAATGTAGTTTGGCAGTGAACGCTTAAATACTTAAAAAGAATTGACAAATTTCAAGACTGTTCCAAGTTGACTTTTTCCATTTGACTGTTGACTTTTTTTTCTCTGCTTGTCATGCAAATTCACTTCATTTATGCATAGTTTGCCATGCATGATTTGTATTTGTTTTCAGCAATGTCTTCACCACCTGCCTGTTTCAATGAATTACAACTGTAAAGCGTCATAAATTCAATCATGTTACTGAAGGAATTTTATCTGACTGCAGCCGTCCCTCCAAGTCTAAACTGACTCTTAATGACTGTTGGCCAGCGGGGTCAAATATTCAGATCCTGTTTTAGCTCAAGGCTTCCCCTGTAATCCCTTGGATACTGATTCATCAAAAATCCACTTGCAAAGCCCCTCCCCCATATAGTCTATTCTTGAAGCAAATTTTGCTCTTTATCAGTAACTCCAACTGACCCACCTGTTATGCGCGTCTCTGCGAGGGCTCTTCTTTTATGAGTGGACCGCATTGCATTATATTAGGAGTCTATTTAGGTCTGCATGTTTGGCAGGGAGCTGCAACTGGAGGCTTAAGACCCATACAGGGATAGAAGTCTGTCTAGGGAGAGCTCACTCTCTTTCATTCAACTTCGTTTAGGTTGACAAAACAAGGCTGTTTGCCTCGGTGAAAAGGTGCCGGCTGACACAAAGCCATTTTCTTTTCAAATGCTGCTGTCCTGTGCTGTTAATAGAAATCAGTGAAAATTGACTGCTGTAAGATACTTGTCAAATTCTGGCTTTGGTTTTTAAAACATTTACACAGCCGTACTAAAATGATTCATTTGGCTTTTTGATCTCATTGTCTTTGGAAAACTTTTTTAAACAGATGATTTCAATGTTCAAACAGTTGCCTCACTAACAATGTGAATATGTCTTTTAACTTCCTGACAATTTGACCATTTAGTTTCTGGCATTTGAAACAGTTGAATACTCTACTTCGGGCAGATATCCCCTCCCTTCTCACACTGACTTACTGACGCGCAATCGTTCCTGTTTGTTTTTGTATTTGCACACAAAGCGCTTTGGAAAGTAAAGCTGACATACACTTAAATGACAGGAAAGAGTGTAAATGGTTGAGGAATGTCAACTATCTAGAGTCATGTATACAATCCAGTTCCTGGACAAGCAGTGTTGAAATACAAGGCCGTTTGGCAGTCAATCTCTCTAATAGAACGAACAGGTGAAGCTTCCAATTAGGTAAGGTAAAGCAAACAGTGGTCCAAATATTTGTTTTGGTTTCTCTCAAGACTCCAATATAAAGATAATGTGGTGCAGTTACAGGTATTATAACAGAGCTGAACAAACAAATAGAGAGATGTACTTCAAATATGAACTACACCCAGAGACATAACCAACAACATTTTAAATACTGCTTTAAGTTTTGAGACAAGTAGATGGAAGAGTTCCAGACTTTCCGCAGAAACAATAAAAACATAGAAAAGTCCTGGATACTGTCGTAGCTTGCCTGTTTTTAAATAGCACAACAACATTTGAGTTTAAATAATTCCATGTCAGACATGTTTTAAAACCATCCATACTTTGACCAGAACTTTTAAAAATGTAATCTAGTTTTGAAAGCTATGACCGTATTCGAAAAAAAAAAAAAAATGTTCCCAGCCTCAATACCAAGCATTTATGTGAGGGATGTGTGTTTGCTTATTGGGTTTGAATATCAAATAAAGCAGCACAATACAGTATTTGCAATTATATGCAATGATACAGACCTGTTTGATTAAGGTTTGTTGGTAACAGTGTATTTCCAGGTGAACCAAAATTTGAGTTTTGCTTGTCTTGGCACACTTTGCAGTCTTACACGACATGCCGAATTTCAGCAATGAGCTGTGAACTTTCACAAATCTTGATTTCAAAAACATATGGTGTCTCGCACAGACTGATGAGAAATGTATCCAACACTCAGAATCTAAACTTGCACTCATATTTTCATCCAAAAAAAAAAAAAAAAATGCAGTAACTAATGTGTATTAGTTTGATCTGTCCCGTCATCACTCTAGCCTGATGATTCCAATTAAACAATGATAAAACCTTAAAATTGTGCCACGCTCTCAGATTACTTCCATTAGTGCTGACAAGACCAGTGCGGACTGACACGGTTCGCATCCTGTCGAAGCGACTAGAACGTGGTAATAGATTGAAAATAGCTGTCACCTCCTCTGATGTCAGGTGCAAATGGTTGTTCCACAGTCTTTTATTTTTTTTTTAGTATCAGAAACAAGAGTACTGAATGAGATTGAGCAATCTTTCAGCTTTAATACTAGCAAAAAGTATTAAACAGTTTACCGGATAAGCTAATGGGTGATTAAGAAATCATATTCAGTTGTTTAATCACTGCTTGTCCTTTTATGATCCCCTTCGACTAATCCATATAGCCTAGTACATTTAAATTTTCAAAGCACACACTTTGAAGTTGACCTCCTCGATCTTGGAGGTGTTGGAAGCTTGCATGCACAGGCCTGTTACTGAGTATCATTTCTTTTGCTAACAGGTGCCACAGAGGGTGAACACAATAGGCAGCATGTTACTGGGCAAGAGAGAACACTTAAAGGGATAGTTCACTTTGAAATTAATTTTTGATATGTTTTAGCTTACCTCAAGAGCATCCAAGATGTAGGTGTCTTTGTTTCCACTGTATTTTCAATTTTGATATTAATATGCTTTGAGTGTTTATTATTATTAGTATTATTATTTTATGGATTCCATATGGTCACCTTCAGCATTAACCAAACACCTCCATGGGTTCATAGCGCATATCATGCGGACCATTACTTGATACTTTTATGGAGCTTTTGCTTCTTTTTTAAGCCTTACAGTTTAGTCCCTGCTCATTGTAATTGCATGGAAAACAATATGCAAAATAGTTGGAGGTGGTAATTTAGCTGATCCAAACAGTGAACTGTTCAAAACAGCATTCAATTGATATGATTTTCATTAAGCAAGCCATGAAAGCCCATATTTTCCATGGGTGAAGCAAAATGTGCCTCCAAGAAATCTCTCTTCACAGTTTCATCTGGTTGGACTCAAACCAGAAGAACAGAAGAGGCCTATTATCCGGTTCCAGAACTCCCTGTTGGCATTATATCGATTGCCATAATATTCTGTGTTGCATAACTGCTTGACATCCACCATTTTAATGTGGTAATATTTCTCTCTATACATCTCTATACTGTGCGAAATGCCTTTCACCCCATACGTTAAGCCCAGTTCACTTCTTATGGTGTTGCATAATAGAAGCTGAGATTATGCAATTATGGATTATGCTTTGTGTCCTCTTTCCAAAAAAAAAAAAACCCTGACAAAATACACCTCTGAGACAGTGAATAACAGCAAATCTTGTCAGATGCATGAAAACCTGTTCCAGTTTGTCCCTAGCATGCATATTTATTCTGCATTGATAGACTACCACGATTAATAATACTGCTTCTCTCAAGCTAGTTCTCGGATGTAAATTCATGACAAGCGAACATTTAATTATCCATCAAAACCACAAGCCAATCAACAGTTCATGTGCACTGAAACTGATATTTTCACAGACCTTTTGTGCATTTGTGACTAACGACGCATAAAAAAAAAACAATGGGACCTAGTGTATTTCTGTGTTGGCTATCACACCAACCTGATGTAACAGTTAACAGATGGTCAGAAATGCTATAAAAGCCACAATCATGAAAACACTGGCAAAAGAAGACTGTAACAAATCAAAATGTGCTGGGAAAACAACACTGGCACAAGCTCTCTTCCTCCCTAAATGCTCTGTCCATTGAGGTATTGTAATATACTGCTGGTCATTGTTAAGGACCGTATTGAAGTACACAAATTTAATAGTTATCATATGTGTCAGACAGCTGAAATACATTCTGAGTTATTAAAAAGAAATGAAATCAATTGGTTTTATCTCTGCTGAGTCACATCAGGCAAACTTATTCAGGTTTTATAATATATACCTTTGTTCCTTTGACTCTAAGATTCAGTAAATCTGTGAAATCGACAGCTCAAAGTAAGTCTCCATTTGTAAATTTTGTGTGCACCCACCACTAATATTTTTAGCACCAGATCAGACTCAGTGTATTTTTGGGCTGTCACCACAACTGTCAAAACTATATGGACAGCATGAACTTAATCACTACACTGTAAAAAAATATTTTCAAGATTTGTTATCACAACATTTTTTCTTTTGTCAAATCTACTTAATTTATTTAGTTCAGATAACTTATTATTTTGAGTTTCTGATGATTAAATCAATCTCCTTCATTGTATTAACTCACTTTCAGGTTCAATCAACTTAAAATTTTAAGGCAACCAGGTTACTTACTTTTTTAAGTTGAACCAACAATTTTTTTTTACAGTGTATCTGTTTGCGTAATAAGAAGCATTGCCTAATGTGATAATGTGTGTGGTCATCTATATATATATAGTAGGTGTCACTGAGAGAGCATTATCTATCCCATCTTAAATAAGGAGAGCTAATGTGCTTCATATGTGCAGTTCACACCCAGCAGATTCCCTTAAAATGTGGGAGGCTAAAGAGACTGAAAATGAGGAGAAAACTGGCCTAAACTTAATTTAATTTAAGCACAAGTCAAATTAATATTAAGATTTAAAACACATTGTAATATTATTACCAAAACACTCTAATGAGCCAAAACTGGTAAAATCAGGCCATTTAAGGAAATCTTATTTTATTTTATTTTTTACATTTTCAGCATATGTATTCAGAGAATACAGTAGAAACATACTGTTTGAACTTTAGTCTGGCTGTTGATATACGTATGTCAGCTGTGTGGGTTTGGCAGACTTTCCATTTGAAAATAAAGAGAATTTGCAAGAACAAATTTGCTGCTTTTTTTAAGGTTCAGAAGGTCTTGTATCCATTATATTCTTTATGTTCATCCTAATAAAATTCTCATTTCAATAACCATTGAACACATTGTCATAATGCTGCTGTCAACAAATACCTCACAATTTGTGCATCCATATTTGGTTTGAGTAGAGTCAATTCAGTTTAGTCAATAAGTTCATCATTGACTTTTTATCATGAACAAACAAATAAGACTTTTTTTTTTTTGTAGTTTTCTCTCTTGATTGATTGTGATCATCTGTTGAAACTTAAGGACCACACATCATGGTTTGGATGGATTTACTCCCCCAAACACACATGGCTAAATATTTCCTTTGCAAAAGTAAACGTAGGAGTAAGAGGGTTTGGCACAACCCTTGGGCTTCACACAATGTTTATTTCCTGAATTTACAGGTCTAGTGTCAAAATGAATGACACAATGAATTCTAATGAGAAGAAAAGTAATGTTATTAATAAGAATAAATAATACACTTCATGGCTGCATACGGTTATTCATTGTTTTTTCAGCTGTTCAGTCATGATCATTTCATCTTGATTTCTCTCATATAGGTGGGAGGGAGTGTAAAACAGTAAATAAATGGATTAATATTATGTTATAATATTAGGTCAAATGTTTAGAAATGGCATGGTCAACAGCAACTGGGCTTGACATGAAGCGAGATTATCTATATTCAAATAATCTCTACACCACTTTCATGAAACAACAAGATTTGCATTTTATCTTGTTGCATATTTTGTTTTTGCATGGCATTTCAATCACCCTAAATGTGTGCAACACTGTTTTACTGTAAATTGTATCAATTTACATACAATAATGTATAATTGTTAAACATTCAATTTAGGTCATTCAATTCAATTAAACTGCATTTATGTATTGTCTAACATTTATATATTGTCTAATTTTTTAAATTTCTACAATTTTCTGCAGGGGGGAGCTACACTCAAGGTTACGCAAGGTCTCTCGCTCGCTTACCTCTCTGCCGTGCGCGCGGTTTCGAGCACAATATTCTGTCTTGCATGCACACCCGCACTAGATTACGGGACATTTTAATTTGCCGTATAACTAGTCGAGGAGTGGCTCAACAGGTAGATCTATAGATAAACTCATCTTTCAGGCATTTGACCAACCGGATTGACACTTCTTCAGCGTGAGAAATCGGGGGTGTGGAATGAGAGCGTGAGAACAGGGTCAATTGTATGAATCTCATGGTAAATGCGTGAGAGTTGGCAGCCCTTTAATTTCACCAAGCTGATTTCACCAATTCTTGTGTAGCCTAAATCTGAAAAAGCGCGCCTGTTCCTTTAACTCATCTAGGGGCGTGGCTAGCTGTCAGCCCTAATTTGATTGACAGTAGAATGCATTTGACTCGCGCCGCCTGTAGTATCCACGCTGCCTCGCACACCCCCCCAGTCTGTGACTGAGGACATAAAGCTGCTTTACATCATTTGACTTGAATAGTTCACCGTTCACGTGTGACAAGTTTGGTTACGACTTAAAATGACACGTTTGTCATTTGGAATTAAAATATAGGCTAATCACAACGTTTGTTTGTAACATAGTAACACCGTTTTGAACGCCGATGACGGAACCTGGATATTGCCGTCTTTGATGCGAGGATGATTTCAAATAGTTAACGTTAGTTAGTTGCGCATAACGATTTTTTTCCCCCCCAAAACGAAAGGAAACCGTTTCACTGACCTGAAAAATTTGACATTAGCTGAATCTTCTCATCCTGGACTTAATCGAAGTATAGGTAAGTGTTTTTAAAGAAACTTTAGAATAGAAAAGAAACGTGGGCGACAAAATTGACCCTGCAGCTTCTTCAACATATAACGTTAAGATCTTTCGGGCAGTGTCTGTGGTAACACTACAATAAGGTTCATTAGTTAACTAAATTAGTTAACTAACAGTAAACTGTACGTCTATAGCATTGGTTTATCTTTGTTAATGTTAATTTCAACATTTACTCATATTTATTAATATTTCGTCAACATTAGTTATTGCCCTGTGAACTAACATGAACAAAACTAACGTTTGCCTAACAAAGATAACAAAAACAAATGTATTACTGTTGGTTAGTTCATGTTAGTTAATACATTAACTAATGTTTAATAAATTAGCTGTATAGAAAAGTGTTATCATGTTTGTCATATTGTTTAATTCATGTTTGATGACAGTGATGCCAAGTTGCCAGTTTTATTGTTGTGGTAAACGAAAACAGTTTGATAATAGTGTTGCATCACAGTTACATTATTTATTATAAAACCCTATTCAAAGATATGGACTGGCAAATAAATCATGAATGATTAAAACAATAGTTCCACAAATTATGTCCTGAATATTTGGAATACAAATTGAAACCATCAGTTTACAATCAGCTGTATTATTTTGTCAGTATTTCATCTCTGGTACCATCGGACCAATGTTTGCTGGGTTGTGATCCATTTGCCTTCTTTTTTCATTGTGCATGGCTTCAATTATTTAACTGTTCCTTTTGTACTGCACAATTATTTTGAGTGTGTTTCATTATAGAAATGCTTAGACAGTTCATGTTTATCATCCTTCATCCTTTATTTGGGAAAGTGTTCAAGGGGAATGGGTTTGTTTTAAATGAATGATGAATGAGTGGTTGATGTGTGAAAGGGTGCGTGATAAATCAGATCATACATTGTAGTGTCATACCACGTGTTGCACATTTTTTTGAGTAGTCTAAAATCTATTTAAGCACAACTTGTGTTTGGATTTTTATATTGTGTAAGTAAGTCAAGACAGTTACATTTTGGCTGCGTGAAGCATGCTCTTGGAACAATAACAGTTCAACATCTTGCCTTTTCAGTAGCTCACTAGTTTCATTTGGAAAACTTTGGTCAGTCATTTAAAAAAAAAAAAATCTGTCAAACATACTACAAACATACTACTGTGTTATCATTAGACCTGGTTCTAGATAAGATATTTTACATAATTCTCATAAGACTAAAATAGAGAAGAATTTTAGAAGTTCCCTTGTGAAATCAACAGATGCAGTGATGACAGTAAGATGAGACACAAGTCATCACAAGATGATGGCCCAGTGTTGGACCCCATGTGTTAAAGGCGCATCATTAATAAAAAAACATCTATCTATCCATCCATCTATCTATCCATCTATACATCACATACACTCATATCTTCTTTGAATGAAATTGTTCAGAATGCCACGCTACTCTTTTCTGTTCAGTGAATAGTGAGATGACTTTTTACAACTAAAAGTCATTCCTGACACAAAGCTATATCGTTTGACTTTAGAAAACATAAAAGACAGAGCTGCATTTTGACATTTGGCATTCTGAAGCTTTGTAGCCTCTAGATTTATTTCTTTGTAGGAAAAAGGAGAATCATGCTGACATTATGACAGTGAGTAAATAATGACAGGATTTTCATTTTTGGAGCAACTACCCCTTTAAGCTTAGTGAAGCAACTCAAAAAGTATAAAGCTCTAAAGTTCATGTGATATCTCGCAACAGACCCGCATTTCATTTATTAATAGAGCCGCTGAAGAGATTGATTCGAAACTCCACAATCAATCAAATGTTTACCTCAGAAGCTGTAGGCTCCAAAAGTCATGCATCTGTAAACTTCAAAGAGGTTTTCGCACATATGTGTTGTCTCCGGAAGAATGTGGCATTTGCTGGGGCTGTTGATAAGTGCCTCTTTTGCCTCATTGGCTAATGCAGATAACAAATGGGATTTTGGTGCTGTTGGTGTCGCATCTGTGGTCTCACTGATAAAGCGTCTGATTGAGTGTTGGGAACATATTGCAGTCGTGTTGGGTTGCACCATTGTTTAAATAAACTTTCCCCCCTTAATTGAACAGATGAGGAGGTCCAAATGCAGCTGTCACTGATGTGTTTGCATGTATGTGGTTGTAATGACAGCACAAGGGTATGACCACCAGAGATGTTTGACACAAACATTTTTAGCTATCAAATCCTTTTGATTAGGCTGGAGCACACTCTACTCCCATATAGACAATTAGACACGTAGATGCTTTATTGATCCTCAGGAAAATTGAGGATCAGCTAAAATGAGGATTACAAGACAGCTGCTCTAAGATACTAAATGAATCCCTCAGACTTTCTTAACCTCTGTTAATTTATTATCATAAATGTGTCATGATCTGACTTCTCCATTCTTATGAGTCAACAGACTCATTTGCAGAAGGAAAGCATAATGTTTACAGATTAAAGTGTCAGGCGACATGTTACTTTCTCTATTTGAAGCCTCTGAAACTAACTTTGCTAATCTATAAAGACAGGTATATTAATCTATAAAGAAGACAATATATTTTAAAATTTGTTTTATTCATGTGATGGCTAAGCTGATTTTTTGGTAGCCATTACTCCAGTTAGAAATAATGTTAATATTATTATTATTTATTTATTTATTTATTTATTTATTTATTTATTTATTTATTTATTTATTTATTTTTGCTGCTTATTTTTTTGTGGAAACCGTGACACATTTTGACCATTCAAAAGTTTTGGAGTAAGCAAGATAAAAAATTTTTTTAAAAGTTAAATTTGACAGTAAATGACAGTAAAGACATTATTATAATGTCTTATTATGAAAAATGTGTATTTCAAACAAATGTTGTTCTGTTGAACTTTCTATTCATTAAAGAATCCTGAATTTTTCATCACATTTTCCACAAAAGAACAAAGAGCTTGAGCTATGTTTAAAGGATGTAATCCTAAGTTTGAGAGTTGGCTACAAATATTTTCTTGTTCACTCTGGCCCAAAAATAAGTTTAGAGGCCGTGATTGTACAGTGGATATTACTGTATTTTGGATCAAATAAATACAGCTTTGGTGAGCATAAGATACTTTCAAAAACATTTAAAATTTCTTATTTATTCCAAACTTTTGACTGGAATGTAGCTATATAAATACTTTTGACATTCATTTAATGGTTGAACGTTGGAGTATGTTCCCATAGTTCTTCAATATAGAAGTAAAGTAATTTAGAAACTTTGCACAGTAAGCCAAATGTCTGGATGTCTAGATGCTGCAGGAAATTATGGACTGCTGGCCAAAACCAACAAGCAGTCGAAAGGAATAAAAAAAGGCTTTAGGTTAATTTCGGTCTGTGTTTACTAAAACAGCAGCACAGATTCAGACTAGCATGCTACTGTATGCACAAAGATACCACACTGAATTGTAGCTTAAGCATTCAGTCTGCAATTTCCTGTGTGCAAAGCTACTTCAGATGAGCCACAAAAAGGAAACGCTCACAGATAACTTTTCGGGAGTGCCGGGATGAATTGCACGTCACGTCACACACCAGAAAAATACCAGTTAATCTTGAGGCTTGTTTATTTGCTAGGATATCATGCAATGCAAAAAGGGCCATTCACACAAAGAATGATAATCATAATAATTACTTCCATAAAGTTTTAAAAATCACTGTAACCCTACAAAAATTGCCACACCAAAACCTTAACAATAACAACACAAAAAAAAACCCCGATATTGTTGGAATCACTTTTATAGTGATTTTTTTCCATCACTAAAGTCCAGCCGGGACTTTAAAAGAGCTTAAGCAGGAAACAGAATGTTATATCAGTATTATTAGTTATGGTTCTTGGTGTTAGCTGAACTTTTTTATGCATATTATGCTTGAAATCCTTACGTCAACAGTCCTTACGTCAATGAATCAGTTAAGTGACCACTATCTGTTTGCAATGCGTCACTTGCCACTTTCTGTGGCACATGACACCGTAAACAAATAGTTAATGGTGTCGTAAAGTTCTAAGTGCAAAGTTGGCAAATGAACTTAGACTGGACTCTGGATTTGAATCTATGTTTAGTAACTTTAATTAATAGTACTAGGTTTTAACATTCATACAGTTCCTACTTTTATTGTTGTTCCAACACAGATCTGGTGGTATGAGCATGTGTGCATCCATGATTAAGGTCATCGTGACAAGTATGATGACAAGCAGTCAAGATCCAGATTATAATATGGATATTTACATCCATCAGTTAACTCAAAAGCTCTCTCTTTATCTCTGGTGCAAGTCTATTTTTAGCCCTAGTGTTGTCTCTCTTTGATCACCAGTGTTCCCTATGGTGAAAATCAAAGTGTGAGTTCAGCTAACCAGTTGAGAGGGCATTTGTGGAGGGTAAACATGATGGACAATGGACAGAATCACCTTTCAACACCTCTTTAAATACATTGGGGATAACTTTAAAGAGCCAGTAAATCACTCTCGCTTTCATGCTAATGTGGTGTCACTTTACATCTGTCCTGCCAAACCTGTACTGCTTCCTCCCTTTTTTGATTGATTCACTTCTGTTGCAAAGATCATTAGCTATTCACTTAGGGGCCGCTTACACGACACCGTTCTAACAGAAAGCCCTTATGTGAACCCGTGATTAGGTAGAAATGCAGACGGCGTGCATATGCGTATTACGTGTTTTGTCTATGTGCATTTGAATTATATGCGCGCAGGCATGCCTTTCTTTACAAATTGACCTCAACAAACTATCTGTCCTTAAAAATTCATTATATAGAAAAAGTTGTATCTGTAGAGGTGAAGGGAAGGAAAGGAGGCCCTCTGAGTCTGCATTGAGTCTGATACTTCCTAATCGAGTGCAACAGTGCCTGTCAACTTTTACAGAGGCCTTGGTTACAGAAGTGTTTTTCCTATTCCCATTTTTCCATATGGATTGAATTAAAGTATTTGTTTAAGAGTTTTAAGCCATGAATCAAACCAGCCAGCTATGAGGTGAATTACAACATTACAAACATTGATTTGAACCGAAAAATATTTAAAAACCATAAAAGACAAAGGTACACTCAGTATAAAACGGAAGTATTATTATATTGTTGTGTTCATATTATTGCTAAACTGGTTCTTTTGCACGCTGTAATGATTGGGCAGAAATCTTTTTTTTTTCTGGGCAGAAAACATTAAGATAGAAGTTCACCAAAAAAAGAAAATTAGCCCATGATTTACTCACCCTCACCCTTCCAAGCTTTATAATGGGAGTCAATGGGTATATTTTTTTGGAAGTCCATCAAGCACATCCATCCATGATAAAAGTGCTCGAAACTGCTCTGATAGGGTTAATAACGCCTCTTTGACGCCTTTCGCAGTTCAAACAAACAGTTGACAAACAATTCAAACAAACAATTTTAGTGAAAGTGTAAAATTTGGTCAATATGTTTTTTTTTGTTGTTTTTTTTACACGAGCGCATCGCTTTACTTCGGAAGACATTTATTAACCCCACCAGAGCAGTTTCAAGCACTTTTATTATGGATGGATGCGCTTGATGGACTTCCAAAAATATAACTATTAACCATTATAAAGCTTGGAAGAGCCAGGACAGTTTTTAATACTCAGATTGTATTCGTCTGAAAGAAGAATGTCATGTACACCTATGCTTCAGGGTGAGTAAATGATGAGCCAAATTTCATTTTTGTGTGAACTATCCCTTTAAAAACAGGCCTGTAGAATGATGCTTGCTCCTTATTTCTCAATTAATTCCTGCTGTGGCTTTAAATAAACCTTTAGTGTTTTAGCCTGACAAACTGTGATGAGCTATGGAAACTTTAATACTGCCCAGCCAAACCTTCTTAATGTCCTGAAGAGTGGGGATCAACAGAATGTTTTTAAAGTTCAGCCCTTGGAACACTAAATAAACACAATTTTTTCCTAGCTATTTTTCTGAAATAATAAGTAAAAAAAACATAACACCTTTTATATGAATAGTTTTCTTTACTTAATGATTAGTATCTTAATTTTTGTAATTTGCTGGTCTGAATGCTTTTTGTTTTGTTACAGCCACATATGAGAGAGACCACAAACGACAATGTCGAAGACACAAAAATCAGAGTCCAGGTCTCGCTCTCGATCGGCCTCCAGATCAAGATCCCGTTCTTATTCCCGCTCCCGCTCCAGTTCCAGATCTAGATCAAGAAAGCGCAGATATGGGTAAGTGACCATTATGATAATTAAATAGCATCTATTGGCTTTATTTAAATAGCATCTATTGGCTTTATTCATTAATATGGCATGCAAAAAATACTGTCAATTAAACATGAGACCGTCACACTTTACTGCACAGTACAAAGCTGGTGTGGGATAAAGTGGAGTTGGTTTCGATTTTCAATTTCAGTTTTCAGTCCGATCTTTCAGTTTTTAGTTTCAGTCATCACTTTCAGTGACGTGTTGTGTATTTTAGTACATAAAAGAATGAATAGGAAAGTAGGGAAATTTTGTAATATTTCGTAATAAGAGGAAAAACGAATTAAATTATCACTTAAAAACTAATTTCCTGTAATCACTTACATTTTACTGACTATTGAATAATCCATGCGGACTCATGTAGCTTCTTTTTCTGTCCTGCAATCAGGCCCAGATGGAATCAGTACGCGATTCTACTTAAATGAACGTAGAAAACGTGGCTTTAGAATCCATCTGGGTCTGCTTTTAATCTTGTGCTTGATGAACAATGAAGTTTCACTACTCATTCTGACTATACTACAATGCACAAATCTAAATACAAAAAGGCTTACTGTGTCATGACAGATGTGCTTGATTGGACAGAAAGGATTGAGTTTGATTGGAAAACTGTTAACTTCTCACTTTGTACGTAAACACAAAATGGAACTTTATTGTAAACACACGCCATGTGACTCATGCTCAGTTTCCCATCCATGACTCATTTTACATTGAAAAAAAAACAATATTTCAGTGCCAGTGTCATCCATTTAGCCACAGCTGCCAGGCCAAAGTTATGTAAGGTACACCTCTGTACATAAATAAAAATACCCTGTATTTTATAATGCCTTTACTCTGGCTTCCTCTCTTGTTGAAAAGGGGCTGCACAGTCACTGTGATTTTACTCTCCTTTCTCCATGTATTCATCAGCATTGCGTCAAGTCTGATATTTGGGAAGGGCTGTGGCTTTGGAAAGGCTCACCGCACTTTCTTATTTCTCATGCTAAAATTGTACTTCCCTGCACATTCTGTTAGGACTGCTGGTTTTGTGCTTACAGCACAGTAGAGGCTCTTAGGTAGCCAAATGTAAACTGTTCCTGCCAAAAACTGTACTGTTTTAGACACAAATGGATAAATACTTGTGGTACTCAGGTTTTTTGTTTTACATTTATTGTGGATGCATTTTTTCCCCCCATAAGCATGGATCCTTTTTCCTGTGTGGTTGACAGCGTACTTTGAGCTGAGTCGGAAACTACATTGTTGGTTTTTCATGCAAATTTGCAAAATCTGATGTCCCTTATTTGCAAGGGAAATATTGCGAGCCTGGGCTCTCATTGCCGACCAGTTTCAAAACAGAGATGCCACAGCTGGAAAAAAACTTGACATGTATGCCATGCAAATTTAAAATTGCTGCATGGTTCTGAATGTAGTCAAACTGTCCCAATAAAATTCATGGGTCATGAGTGTCAGGATGTAAAATTCCATTGATAAATATAAACGTAAAAATATAGAATGCTCACCAATTACTCACCGATTATTATTTTCACAGTGATCTTGCTTATGTATGAATGAACAGCTCGTTTTAAAATCTTCCCGGTCTACTGACATTTGTAAAGACATCTGCTTTAAAACATTACAATCCTCGTGATAGCTTTCGTTAACATTTCATTAAATAAATCCACTTTAAAAGCGAATTACTTCTGGACAGCAGTGCCATAGAGATATACAGAGCGACTGCAAAAACGGAAGACAACATTCTAAAGATGGTGGCGCCCTTGTTTCTCTGGTGCATAAGGTCTATAGGAGATAAGAATGGTTTAGATTTGGTTTGTTTCTCACACAAAGCTATGGTATGACTTAAGAAGTTTTGCAGTTCAGTGCATTCATATGGACAACTTTTATGCTGCATTTGTGCCCTTTTTAAAGATTAAATGCCTGAGACTTCATTCATTGTAATAACAGGGAAAAGTGCAACCCGTTTAACTCAAATGTCTGTTTCTGTGTTTCCCAGAAGAAAGAAAATGATATGGGTTTGAAACAGCATGAGAGTGACTAAATAATAACATCATTTTCATTTTAACTTCAGTTAACGAGTGGATAAATAGCTTTTAAATTGAGGGAGCTGTTGTAATGTTTTCTTCAGTCAGAGTCTACCGTCTCTGTGCAAAGCTAATGTGTTGTAACTGGCAGGCTGAGAACCTCCTCTTTGCTCCGTAGAAAGAAAGTAGAAATCTTTCCCATATGACCCATGTGACTGACTCTTTCCATCCGCGCTCACTAGAGGAGATGCAAAGTCCCTCTTGCTCACTGTGAGAGTATCATGTTGCTCTGTGCACTACCTTCTTACTCTGTATTCCAATGAAAAAACGCAAAGGGTGAGTAGAAAACCAGTCAAATCTGATCAGTGTAGGTTAGCGTTACTGTCGTTATGTTTGTTGGATGGTAAATTGGTTGCAGGGTGATTTACTTGGATAATCATTTGCGAGGCTTTGTTTCTTCCAAATGATGAAAAAAAAATTCCACTGCAATAGATTGGCATGTCTTAATGCAATTCTAGACATAATTGCATGACTTCTGCGATTTGAAATTCCAATACAGTTGATGTGTGCATAATACTGAAACGTTTCAGTGTCTGTTTCTCCTCAAATGAGATTATATTCAAATTTCTATAGAACAGGGTGCAATGCAGTATGAAGTACTTGGATGTGCAAGTTGTTTAGTTGATTATCAGTGTTGGATATGTTAAGACGTGCTAAAAGTGACTGGCTTACAAAGAGTCCAGAACTACTTAGAGCTGTTCATAAATAGAACAACAGGGCCACCGTATGGCTTCAGTTGACTTTGCACCAAGAGCTTTTGATTTCTTTTGATTTTAATATCAGCAGTGTTTGTTACCTGAAAGAATTCTTTGACATACACAAATTACTGATCTTAAATAGTTGATAGTCTTAATTTCTAAATTCTAAATTAATTGCCACTTTAGCTTAAAGGGTTAGTTCACCCAAAAATGAAAATTAAGTCATTAATTACTCACCCCCATGCTGTACCAACCCCGTAAGACCTTCGTTCGTCTTCGGAACACAAATAAAGATATTTTTGATTAAATTTGAGAGCTGTATAACTACCACATTGGCTCCTAAAGGACTGCCTCTTGACGGCCCAGAAAGTCAATGAAGAAAATGTTTAAATATCCCAAGTGACTACCGTGGCTCAACTATATGTTTATCAAGCGACGCGAATACTTTTTGTGCGAAAAAACAAACAAAAATAACGAGTTTATTCGACTATTTCTTTTCTTCCTTGTAGGCCAGAACGAGACTTCCTTAGATTTCCACGACGCATGCGCGAGAATTGCGATCTGAAGTGGTGTAAGCTGATGTGAGCAGATCGCAAATCTCGCGCATGCGTCGTGGAAATCTAAGGAAGTCTCGTTCTGGCCTACAAGGAAGAAAAGAAATAGTCGAATAAACTCGTTATTTTTGTTTGTTTTTTCGCACAAAAATTATTCGCGTCGCTTGATAAACATATAGTTGAGCCACGGTAGTCACTTGGGATATTTAAACATTTTCTTCATTGACTTTCTGGGCCGTCAAGAGGCAGTCCTTTAGGAGCCAATGTGGTAGTTATACAGCTCTCAAATTTAATCAAAAATATCTTCATTTGTGTTCCGAAGACGAACGAAGGTCTTACGGGGTTGGTACAGCATGGGGGTGAGTAATTAATGACTTAATTTTCATTTTTGGGTGAACTAACCCTTTAAGCTTTTGTGTGAGGAAGAGACCCTTTAAAGTCATTATTTTGTGTTAATCTGAATTATGAACATTAATAACATCAAACTTTATGCATTCTCAAGTGTCTCATAACCAAATATCTTGACATCATAACCAAATTACATTTGATTAACATTTGATTTAAGATCCACAGAGGAGATTAAGAGTACTAATAATCTTTGGTATGTTGTTCCACACGCAGAGATTTAAAGCTCCAGAAGAAGTAGTCCAGAAGATGGACTACTTTAATGAATTTCTATTTACCTATTTGGAGTTTTAAAGCCCATGATCACTCTCTAGTTGTATGGAAAAAATCTATTTAAAAATGTATTTAAAATTCTTCTTATTTTGTTCCTTGCATGCATATGTAATGCCTCTTTGTGTCATTTTCTCCATCCCAAGTATTTTTGTTGGTTCAATCCTTCCTCTTGTTGTCTTCAAGCTCTAGGTCTCGCTCTCGATCAAGATCCCATTCCCCGCCCCACAACCGTGAACGGAACCAAACACGGGAGTACCAGAACCAACGGGAGTTTCGGGGCAACCACAGAGGCTTCCGGAGGCCGTATTACTTCCGGGGCCGAGGTCAAGGATTTTTCCGTGGCCGTTTTCAGCGTGGAAGGGGTGGATATAACAACTACCATCACAAAAACTGGCAAAACTTCCGGCAGTACCCTCAGCAGCAACAGAAGCAGTACTACCCCAACAGCCCCAAGAGGGGCCGTTCACGCTCTCCCAAGAAGCAGTCCAACAGCCCGCATCCCCGCAGCCATTCCCGCCGCTCTGACAGGTCATCCTCCGGGAGATCGCCCCAGTCGCACCACTCTTCCTCCTCCAACTCTGGGTCTGCCAAAGGCACTTGCAAAGATATAAGACAGGATGTCTCAGTGCCCGAAGAAACTCAAGGAGGTGGAGATGGGGCTCTGGCAGAGCAGGTGGGAGGCTCTTCTTCGGCCGAAGGGAATGCTGATGGAGACAGGACTTTGGTGAACTCTCAGGTTTTGACGAACCATGACGCTAGTCCTAAAAGGACAAGTCTGCAGGTTTGCTCCTCTGTCACTAATGACAAATCGATTGACTCTGCAACCAACGAGACAAGTCCTGCTCATAAGAGTTTAAATGCTACAAATAAAGGTGCCACCACCTGGCAGAAAGTTGCAACTGCACCTTCAAACAGCCCCATAAAGAAAAGCCATAGCCCAGTTTTCAATGGTTTTGGGCTCTTTACAAATATTGACCAACAGACAGATGATAGAATTGCTATCTCCGCTGCATTTTTGAAGTAAGTATGGAAACTTGTAATACATTTTTTTATGTTGTTCATTTATCCATTTTTACACTACCGGTCAAAAGTTTGGAGTAATACATTTTTTATGTTTTTGAAAAGATTCTCTTATGCTCACCAATGCTCTATTTATTTGATCAAAAATACAATAAAAACAGTATATCGTGAAATATTATTACAATATAAAATAAGTTTGTTTTCGATTTGAATATATTTTAAAATGTAATTTATTTATTCTTGTTATAGCAAAGCTGAAGTATTATCATAATGCTGATTTGGTGTTCAAGAAAACATTGTTGCTGCTTAATATTTTTTGTGGAAACCATTATATAATATCATTCAAAAGTTTTGGGTTAGTGAGATTACATTTTTTTATATACTTAAATACTTTTATTAAGCAAGGACACATTAAATTCATCAAAAGTGACGGTAAAGAAAGGCATAATGTCTTTTTATGAAAGATTGATATTTTCAAATAAATACTAATCCAAATCCATTGATCTGTTAGTCAAAAAATCCTGAAAAAAAATGATCACAGTTTCCACAAAAATATTAAGCAACAACAGCTGTTTTTAACATTGATGATAATAAGAAACATTATTAATAAATGATAAAATTGAGCACCAAATCATCATGATCCATCTGATGGATCATGTAACACTCAAGACTGTAAAATTCATCTTTGCCATCACAGGAATAAATTACATTTAAAATATATAATAAGAAAATAGTTATTTTAATATTTAATATTTTACAATATTACTGTTTTTATTGTATTTTTGATCAAATAAATGCAGCCTTGACTTCTTTCAAAAACATGAATAAATCTTAATCATTTCAAACTTTTAACCAATAATCTATATTATTTAACTTCTTTGTCCCAGGGCTGGGTATTTTTCTCAAGCCTTTTAAGCAATATTGATGACAGATGTGTATATATTTGATTGAATATTGCTTTATTTTCTTTTTCTTTTTTACCTTTATTTTAGTCAGTTATAAGAGTGGAAGTAACACAATAAATCCTGTGTGCGTGCCAGACAAAAAGTAAGATTGCATATATGGTTTGCAATCTGCTCTTCAAATGCATCAAAAAAGCAGTTGGAAGAATGAGCCAAATATGAAGAGCTAGATATGCCTTGTTTACAAATGTCAGCTCACAGTCTGTAATTTAGATGTGCTAAAAAAAAGTCTAAAGTGTTTATATTTGCACTTTGCAAATGGAAGAAATGATACATTCCCACTTCCCTGCTGCACACACACTTGTTTACCTGTTTCAGACTGGAAGCCATTCATTTGTGCACGGTAAAATGACCCAAATCCATTACAGTTTATGCATAGTTCTGTCAGTTTGACATGAAGCAGCAATCCTAGGTCACATCAAAATGACAACCGATGCATCTGAGCACATTATTGTAAATAATAAAGAACTGTAAATCTCTTTCTCTCATTTACCAGATTCCTGGAGGAGCAAAATGTTAAAAAACAGGCCTCTGAATGTGAGAACAACACACACAAAGGGAAAAGTAACAGAGAATTAGTATGCGATAAAGAAAATGTAGGAACCTTTGAAAAGGGCATCGAGTTGTCTCGCACTAAAGATCATGACAACGCAGGAGAGAAGGAGAAATGCAAATCTACAAAGAGTGGTGATGGTAAAAAGTTTTCCATAAGCACCCCTAAAATGGGTCCACGAAACACCCCATCATTTCTGTGCGAGGATGGTGAGGACGAAGTTGAAGAGGGGGAGATCTCTGATAGAGTGAGGGATATGGAAAACAATTCCTCCAAAAGAAAAGGCAAAGTCACGCTGTCCGCTCGTGAAATGTTCGAGAAGCGAATCAGAAGGATGCAGGACATGCCATGGGACGATGAGCTGGAGGCTCTCCTGCTCTGCCATAAACAGGAAAGAGCAGCGAAAATCCTAGCTGCTCTCTCTAAGAGAGAGCAGCTGAGTGGCATGCTCAAGGATCCATCCCCTGAAAAGCTCTCAAATGTGAAACGAAAAGAGAAACCCACACTGCTGCCCAGGAGGAGTTCTGAGAGCCGCGAGCAAGAGATGTTTGTGGTTATGAACGAGGAATCCCCACCAAGAGCTTCCGTGAAAAGAGGAAGTGAATTCAGTGTAAGGATGGATTCTCTCAGTGATGACCTGGCTAGGTAAATGATTTTCATTTCCCTCCAAGATCTCAGAAATGATCTTTTGCTTTTACTGGCATCTTCACAAAACATTGCATCGTTGTGCATGTGACTGTTTCTGACTATCACATTGTCACCATTGTTCTATTTGACAGAACATCTGTTTTGACCAATGAAAGAAGGCATCTTCTGGATCTTGTGCATCTTGATGAAAAGGATTGGGAGTTTCAAGCTGTCCTTCAGCATCTTCAGGCTCAGCAGTCACCCAGAAGTCCATCTGAGCTGTTTGCCCAACACATAGTTTCAATTGTCCATCACATTAAAGGTGACTGAAACCTCTCTGTCCTGTACGGCTAAGGTTGTGAGAAGGTTGTTATGGGCGTAGTATTTGTATTGTTCCATCACCCCTCTGTAAAATTACAAAAATGATACACCCATTATACACTGCAGACACACACACACACACACACACATATATATATATATATATATGTGTGTGTGTGTGTGTCATTCATAATGGGACAAATATATATATATATATATATATACACTATATATATATACTATATATATATATATATGTGTGTGTGTGTGTGTGTCATTCATAATGGGACAAATGTACAGTACATAATCGGATCGCCATTGTAGTTTTTGTTGAACGCTTTTTAGTTGAATGCATAATACGTATGTGCATGATGTTCACAAATTCTTGCAATTTTGTGGTTTACATGGAGATGATCACGGTATAATTTTTCAAATGTTGCGTTTTCAGGCCCCCAAACGCTGTTGTAGTGTAAATGAACGGCCAAAAAGTTTTTAAATGTGTAAACACTCCCCTAAATATTTTGTTGTATTTTTTTTATACTTTATTTATTAAATTAAAAAAAAATTCTACCCACAGCTCAATATTTTCCTTCTTCTGGATTGACCCTAAATGACCGCTTTGCCATGTACCAGAGAAGAGCTGCTGAGAAAGAACTCATTAAGCAGAGAAAGAGTCCAGAGATACACAGGTATAAAAATTTCAAGGACAAATTCCCACACTGATTTCTCATGCACGTATGAGCAATTGATTTGTTTTGACAATTTCTAAGACTATAAGAAAGGAGGATCAACATACATCAAAATATTCCACTCTTCACCTCTTTTTTTTTTCACAGGAGAATTGATGTTTCTCCCAGTGCTTTTAAGAGACACTCTCTGCTGTTTGATGAGATGAAAAGCACCATGGAAAACAGCTTCAAGGTGACCAAAAATTTTGAAATATGACGTATTTTGGAAAAGAATGCTGTGCGAGTGATGTGGCCAAAGCATTCTTAGGCTTCCTTCTCTCTCTAAAAAATCTTGTTTCTGATGAGAGAGGCATAAAGTCCAGAAAGTGACATGCAAAAAGAGGTGCATTCAGGTTGTTGTGTTGTAAATGCCTTCCCTTTTACAAGCCTTCCTAAGGCAGTTGAGGCAAGAAATCAGAGGTCATAAATGGAAGTGACCAGTTGTTTCCATGTCAAATCCATTCAAAGGACTCTAAACAAAAGTCATAGTAAGTATTCTTCTTCAAAGCCTGCAAAGAACAAGTGAAGTGTTTAGGCAAAGTAAAAACAACATACTTTCATGAGCACCAATGAAAGTACTGTATTTCTGATGTGGTCCTATAATGGTGCCTACTACTATTTTGTTTCGTTTATTTGAATATCTTTCGATTTCGATGAGCAAGTGCGAGGAAATCCGAATGTTATTTTGCGACCTGTTGCCATTTCTGACAAAATAAGCCTGTTGAAAGACTGTAAGAAGCCAAAATGCTTCATAAAATGATATCAGAAAAGGCCTCTTCCTTTCATCCATTTGCATGATTGTTTGAAGTCCGCTTTTGCTGTATTTTTCATTTTGGTCCCACCCCGTACAATGCTGCATGAAGCTAATAGGTCACGCGCTAACCCACATCTGGCCACAACATCTCTCTTTCTCCTCACGGCAGGTCGATAGTAAAAAATCAAAAAGTGATTCAATGGACCTTCGGCTGGATATTGAGCGCAGAAAGAAATACTTGAGTGGAGAGAGAGAGCAAAGAGAGGAAGAGTACGAAGAAAGAGTATCGGGGGAATCTCCCGAACCAAGAAAGGAAACATCCACTGAGAAAGCCTCAAAGAACCACAAAAAAACAAAGTAAGCTGCATAAGAAAAGATGCTCCATCCATACACATTACAGAGTGATTGTGAATACAGAGGTTCATTTATAGAAAACAGCTAACAATCATATTTCTGTTTGGGCTTGTTGTAACTCCTCAAGTGAAAAATCATCACGGTGATAATGACTTCTCAAAGTGTAGTTAAAAACTGCAATTTTGATCAACCATTAAATTTGCAACATCAGATAAAATTGTAGTTGCTTCAACATTCAAAGAATCTGGTTGAGCCATGTAAAGATTTAACAAGATGAAACCGTGAAACCTCGCAGGAGGCCTTCAATAAACACTTTCAAAAAGGCCTGAAGATGCGTTCACACTGTCAGCAATCTGCAGAAACAACAAGTCAATCATTTTCAATGAGAGTTGGTGACGTGAGGCGACATGAGTGACAGAAATCATTGGGCGAATGTTGAGCTATTGAACTTGCATATGAGCTGCAAAACCATACAGCAACTACCAATGGGAGCAGAGCTCAAATGATTGCCTCCCTGATACAGTTGTGAACTGTATTCACCTACTTGCGCCCAACAGAAAAGCAACTTGGTCACCTTCAGGTATTACATCACTGTCAGTGTGAACGCACCTTCTTGTCTTTCTGGTCAATTGGATATTTTGAATATGTCGAAAATAGTTTGTCAGGTGTTTGAAAATGTCCTGATTTCCTTCGACTTCACGTAGGCTACAGGTAAAGGTGACTTTTTGGTTAGTGGACATGAAAATGAGCTGATAAAGTCACGTTGAACATGAACGACTAAAGTTGTTATCGCTGATCCAGTCGATTTGTGAGACCTCCGTACATTGATCAACAATGTCTGAATCCAATGTTATTTAATTCTTAAGGAAAAGCAAAAAGAAACGAGAGCGTTCTCAGTCATCTTCCTCATCATCTTCTGCTTACCATGAAGAAGAGGCTGAGATCAAGCCAGAAAGCTTATCCAGAGTCCAGCAGGGGTTTAGAGAGCATGGAGAGCCTGTGGAGAGAGGAAGATCACGAGGAGGCTTTGTAAGTTGAGTGCTATTGAAGAACTAAGATATTTGTTTATTGCCTTAATAGTTACGGTTTCCATTTGCTGTTTCTTAGCAGCTTAGCATACGTGGTAGAGGTTGGAACCGAGGAAATTTCCATGGAAACAGCAACGGTGATTCACAGATGAACATGTCAGCGAAGAATGAAGACTGGGATCAAGAATACACTAGCAAGAGCAAGAAATATTTCCTAGTATGTTGTGATCGTTGTAAACACCCATTCTGATTCTCTTTTCTAATGCAGTTTCTGAACAACCAACCAACCAACCAAAAAAATAAAAATGCATATCAAGAACAACAAATATACAGTAGGTTATGCTCCATGCAACCTATCAGTTACATTCATGGTCTGTACATGTAATATTATGACAATGTACAATCAAACATAACACAGGTGATTAGGTATGCTTAAACCGAGTAATCTTTCCAAACCATTTATAATCAGTTAGGTGGGATTGATTATACAGTGGGGCCAAAAAGTATTTAGTCAGCCACTGATTGTGCAAGTTCTCGTACTTAGAATGATGAGAGAGGTCTGTCATTTACACCATAGGTACACTTCAACTATGAGAGAAAAAATTACCACAAAAAAACAAAACAAAACAAAAAACAGGAAATCCCATTTTTCAATAATGTTATTTTTTATTTATTTTTTAGATAATGGGTTCAAACAGGTGCCATTAATACAGGTAACAAGTGAAGGACAAAACAGCTTCTTAAAAAAGTTACAGGTCTGTGAGAGCCTGAAATCTTGCTGGTTTGTGGGTGACCAAATACTTATTTTCCACCATAATTTACAAATAAATTCTTTAAAAACCCTACAATGTGATTTGCAGGATTTTTTCCTGGATTTTCTCATTTTGTCTCTCATAGTTGAAGTGTACCAATGATGAAAATTACAGACCTCTCTCATTATTCTAAGTAGGAGAACTTGCACAATCAGCGGTTGACTAAATACTTTTTGGCCCCAATGTTTATGTTTTCATTACGCACTAACTCTCCATCAAAGTTTTCAGTCCCACTTACAACTGTTTCATAATTGACGTCCATATTTTTTGTAAGCCCTTCTTCTGTCTTTGCAGCACAGTGAACGAGACGGTGAAGGTGAGCGAAAGCTGATGAACACGCGCGGGTCTGGTCGCGGTAACATTGTTCGTGCAAAGGGACGTTTCATCCTCCGGAGGGCCACAAATACCAAAACCACCAATAATATGAGCCCTAAATGGGCCCATGATAAATTCCAGGCCACTGATGATGAGGGCGAACAACAAGGAGATGATGTAGAACAGGACCAGTGAGAATGGAGCAGTAAAGACGTTGAAGAACAAGGAGATCCCTCATCATGTCTAGAATGGATATCCTAGAATTATGGATCCAAATCTTTTTGATAGGAAAGAGGCCTTTTTATTGTATTGCTTTTTTATTTCCTATCTAATCATGACAGGCACTGTTAAAAGCAACTGCTCCAACATTTATCATTCTATCCCTACATCTCTGGAAGAATTGGTGCCCAAGTGCCTCCATTACGAATCCTTTTTTGCACAAGACTTTTGAAACATGCGAACGTAAAACACAGTTTGAAGTAGTGATTTGATAGACCGATATAAAGGCTAGGCCAATTGATTGGCCATTTTAAGGCTATTAATATAACCATATGAACTTACAGCTTTGTCTATGGATAGTAAGAAATTTCATTTGTGTGTGTGTGTGAATAGTTATTAAATGTTACAAATACAGTACAACTCATTATATCGTCTGGTGACCATATATATATCGGTCATCGGACACTCTACTTTCTAGATGTTGATATTGGTTTAAAAAAACCTGTTTAGGTCAGCTTCTAGTTCAAATGTTAGGTGCCTAAGATGTGCCTAAAGTGTAGAATGCCAGTATATAGTAACTATACTGTAGCTGGTTATGTTCTATGTTTTTGCCTTAAGAAAGGACATTATTACTGTTGAAAAAAGTTGACATTTGACATATTGACATTTTATGGGCTTAAATGAAACTCTTTGAGACCCTTGTGTGTCTGCTGGTAGAAAAGAAGATCTTGATTTAATGACCCAGTCTCGCTATGGGACCAAACAACATGTAGAAATTCATGTCCCAGTGAGTGACGTGGGGGAAAAAGATTTAGTTGTACATAAAATATTTTGAAGACTGTTAACAATTTTAGATTTCTCGGGTTGCAGGGTTTTGACAGTATGTGTGTGCATATTTTATTATGGGTTTTCTAATGTATGCCTTTTTTCTATTGGCTAAGTACATTCTTTGGATGAAGTGATCAATTTGGCACTTCGATATTTTAATAAAAAGATTTATGTTTGGGGGAATTTATTTGAAGAGTTAAAATAAAAATAAAACTTATTTGGGGGGACATGAATAATTTACATTCATCGTCAAGAGTGGATTTTAATTGTCTAGGTTCTGATTTGCACTGTGTCTGAAATATACATTTGACTTGCATTTATATACTCACAATCAGAAAGAATAAAAAAGCAACAATTTTCTATCGAGTGGTCTTTTTTTGTGTGTCAAAAAGAAGAAACTAGCATCAGTGTTGGTTGCAGAAGAGATGAAACAGAATCTGAGAGCAGCAGTCTACATTATATTCAGAAATGAACTCAAATCTAAAGAAAACCAAATCAGGAACAGAACAACAAACATGTAGAATAGAACTGACCACTGAACTATACACTGGGACTAATCAAAGGATAATTTCATAATCCTATTCATCATAGTATAATTCAGTCAAATTATGAACTACACCTATTTGAATAGTCTTTTAAAAATGCTTTATTATTTCTGTGTAAACTGTCCTGACAGGCTCTAAATAAAAGCACTACAGTCACAGTACAATCTGCTATAAAAGTGCAATAAAACAAATTAGACACTTATTACAAAGATTATACTCACGTAATCACAGTTATATTTAAACAGGGTTTTTCCTTGAATTCCTTGTAGGTGAGTACACCTACTGTCAGTAATGTTTGCTGTGACACATGACACCATGGAGGTTCATACCGATACAAACCTGTCTCACCTGTTATCTCTCTCTCTTCTCTCATTGTATAACGTGTCTTGACAAGGTGGGAATTTTATTTTCTTCAACAATGCTAATGTTTGACTAGAAAGAAGGAGGTCCTAGAAAGCTTTCGCTGTATTTGGATTGGGTAATTCATAGGGACTCCATGACACTTTGAGACCTGAACAGAATCTACATTGTCTGACTTGGTGCTCTGAGCACTGCTTTAAAGGAGCCATGGGTGAGTTTTTAAGCCTATTTTAAAATAATTTCTTGTTATGATTTGGCGAGTTGAAGTGTTTGGGATATTTGGGTTACGGTAGCCATCATTAATGGGAAATGTAATATAACAAGTGTAATATAATTTTGCAATAAGTTACAAATAAGTGACAAATGTTTTAGTATGAGCTGCTTTTTGTCGTAAAATTTAATATTTTAATATTATTTCAAACATTTGTGGATGGATGGATGGATGTACAAAATTAGTGTAGTTATTCATTCACTAATTTACTCTGCATGTATTTTCATGTTACACTTTATTTTACAATTTACATGGTAAATAAACTTGAGATGGCAGTTTATGTCATTAAATGTGTAGACACTAATCTCAATAAAAGGTTGTTTTTATGACTTTACAAGACCATAAACTGCCTATCATTGAGACTTGAGATTCAGATTGACCAAAGGGTTTCTTCCAGGAAACCAGATGTATACAATGCCATTGTGAATCATGCGCAGGGCTTTTTGTACTGATACACATTCCTTAGTTCAAGTCACTCTGGTTCAACTCGCATACCTGTAGGCCTGTTGAAACGCATTGCTCATAAGTCCAGCTCCACTATTACACTTGAACAGCACATAAATCCTACTACTTCTATCTCTTTGGCACGTTTTTTTCATGCCTTCACATAATTAGATGCATTTATCTGTAGGTAATTCATTAAATTTAAGGCTGGTGATTGACAAAGTGCAATAATCTTATCTATTTGGATTGGGATTGGATTGATTTTAAGGGGAAATGTTTGGAATAGATATAAATATGTTAAAATGTGTTATAGATACTTATAGGTTAGCTAATAACATAATTTACAAGGTAAAATATTGTATAAATCATTACAATAGATACTAACCCCTAATGATGACTTCCCCTTTCTTTGTCCAATCTAGAGGTGCTTGTGCTTCTAGACTTTGAGGCGACGATGCCAGATGAGTTAACGGTGTGTGTAGGGGATGTGGTAAAGAAATGTCTCGAAGGCCAAAGAAGAAGGATGGCT